>JBBPTT010000413.1:0-25466 GCA_038094175.1 Boletellus aff. lepidospora
GCTCGAATATATATACTACATGATTATGTAAGTATATTATATAAGTATATTATCTAATAGGGGTTGGAACGTAAAAGTTCGACACTCCCCCTCACTTTATGTACCTATGGTAAACTAAAAGTGAAAAATAGAAATGGCAATATCTCTATTAGATGGATTTAATCTCAATGCCAAGCGCTGATCTAAATTCCTCAAATTTGACGCATCCAAGGTTCTTGGTGAACATGTCGGCGGGATTCTGAGCTCCTTCAATGAAGAATATTTCGATGGATTTGTCTTTTACCCAGTCGCGTATGGCATGCCACTTGAGCTCAATATGTTTATTTCGTTGCTCAGTGATTGGGTTAGATGCCATGAATATGGAGCCTTGATTGTCGCCGCAAATGGGGATAGGTCCCAGTTTGTATCCAAGTTCGCTGAGGAGTTGTCGGATCCACACCACTTGTCGAGCACAGTCGGATATGGAGACGTATTCTGCTTCTGTGGAAGAGTGTGTGATGTTGGTTTGTTGCCGCGATCGCCAGCAGAAGGTGGTTCCGGCTAGTTTAATAAACCAGCCTGACTGACTCTTTCGTGTGTTCGGATCTGATGCCCAGTCAGAATCGGTGCAGGCAATTAAGCCGTCATTGTTGCGTCCATTAAAGACTAAGGCGTAATCGTGCATGCCTAAAAGGTAGCGGCAGATATAAAGCGCCTTGTCAAGATGTTCGCTAGTCAGATTTGCTGCATGCCTGGATAAGGCAGTTACTGCATACGTGATGTCTGGGCGAGTTCCGATCATGATATACATGAGTGATCCGATGATTTGTTGGAATCTAGATCTTAGGATGGGATCTGGTTGAGATTCGTTTTTCAGGGGGTAGTATCCCTGAGGAAGCAGAGTGGGAGCGGTTCTAGCGTTCTCGAGTCCAAAGCGTTTAATGACCTTATCGAGATAGTCGACTTGGTCTAAGGAAATCTTGTAGGGTTCCCTTTTAATATGCATATGGAGGAACTCTGTTGCTTCGCCTAGATATCTGCATTCCCACTTTTTCATGAAAAGATTTTTAATCTCCGCAACGATCTCCTTAGATGGTCCGCAGAAGATGGCGTCGTCGACATAAACAATGGCTACTACTATATTCGTGCCATGTTTTCTGAAGATGAATATGCCGGCATCGGACTTAATCCTCGTAAATCCGAGATCTTTCATGGACTCGTTTAGAGTGTTCTACCAGGCTAATCCCACTTGTTTAAGGCCGTATAAGGCTTTCTTTAATTGTAGGCATTTGCCCTCGACGCCTGGGATGTGGAAGCCCTTGGGGAATTCCATGTAAATCTCTTCTTCAAGATCTCCATAAAGGTAGGCAGATCGTACGTCGATCGCCTCCATGTGCCAGTTTTCCAGGGCAGCTAGGCCCATCATTAATCTGACGGTCTCGTAGCGCACAACTGGAGAGAAGATTTGGTCGAAATCTAATCCCTCGACCTGGGAGAAACCTTTCGCTACTAAGCGAGCGCGTTTCCTGCCATTAGGTTTAATGTCGAATACCCAGCGGTTCTTAATGATCCTGCGATGGGTAGGTCTATCGACAATATCATAGACATCTCTCTGCTTAAGCATGTCCAGTTGCTCGCGACAAGCAACTTTCCATTCCTCTTGTTGTGCATGCGGTAATTTAGTGATGTCCTTATATGTCCAATCTCGGACCGGTTTGGAAGATGGATCTGCAGATCCGTGTGATATCGCCTTATTAAGAAGGAAGTTTATGAACGCAACTCCCCCTTCCTCGCACAGCTTCTCAACATCCTCCTCGGATGGAGTCGGGGAATGAGCGCGTGCGGGAGGTTGAGGCGTGCCGGGGAAATCACCTGGCATTCCTTCTTGCGTACTAGGCCCAGCAATGGGCGGTTCCGCTGGCTTATGGCTCCTGAGACGATCACGCCGTTTGGACAGTTTTTCGATGTCCTTGACCTGTTTAGTCGGATGGTCGTCACCATAGACATTATCAGGTCGCCTTGGTACACGGCGCTCGCGATGTGGGCGGGCCGGTGGTGGTGGCGGGACTGGTCTTTCAGGGCCTGGGCGTCTGGGCGGTGTAACCGGGAGTGGTGGAGTTGGGACACGAGGTGGAGACTTGGGACGAGCAGGAGGATCGTCATATGAAGAGGAGGGAGGCGGATAAAAATCCTGCGACTCCTCTTCTGGAATAACCGGGGTCTTGGCAATGGGTTTTGCGGCAGGTTTCTTGCAACGCGGATATGTAGTTTCATCGAATTCCGTGTGCGATGAAGTAAAGAGAAAATTGGAATTTCGCATAAAGACCCAATTATGAGCGCTGTAAGGCGAATTGCCTAAGTATACCATTAACTCAGATTTTGGTGCTAGCTTATTGGCGCGGACATCCTCAGGGATGTATACGTATGCCGCTGAACCAAAGACGCGGAGCTGGCTGATATCTGGTTGTTCTCCATGCATGACCTCATAAGGTGCCTTCCAGTTATGGCGGCGCATGGGGGTTCGATTGTATACATGTATGGCATGATTCCATGAAAATTCCCACCATGAAGCGGGGCAGCAGGACTTGAGGCGCATAGCCTCGGATTTGTCCATAATGGTCCTATTGAGCCTTTCGGCCCGCCCATTCTGTTGTGGGGTATGTGGAGCGCTTTGGAATCTGCGAGTTCCATTGTCGGCTAAGAACCGATCAAATGCATCGGATGTGTACTCTCCCCCTGCATCTGACTTCCATCCCTTTATAGTCGTATTATGTTGTATGGAGGCCATTTTGAAGAAGCGCTTTACAGCGGTCAATACTTCGGACTTGGCTTTTATACATACGCTCCATGCGAGGGATGTGTAATCGTCAAGGAATGTTACCACATATTGGAATTTGTGATATGATGTGATGGGGAAGGACTTTACATCCGAATGAATCAGTTCGAATGGTGCCGATGATCTGCGCTCATCCGGCGGGAAGGAACGATTAGGCATCTTTCCCTGTAAACAGCCAGGGCAGTAATGTCCTGGGCCGGGTACCGCAATATCTGAGGGTATGCCTTTTACGTGCTTCTTGGCATGTCGCACGGCATCAGAGGACGGGTGACCAAGTCGTTTGTGGATTATGTCATAATCTATGGTGGTGTGGGAACGCTCATTTGTGGTAACGATCGTAAACATATTATTCCCGAGTCGTCCTCAGGTGAAAGATGCGAGAGTCTCGCCGTCACCGTAAGTTACAACGATGGCAGAGTCATCTCCGCGAACCTTAGCTGTTACAGTTTTTCCTTTTCTTTCCCTCGATAAGTCCCTCTCATCTTCGAACCACGACAGTAATCGCTACTCGATCCCTAGAAACTCTCTGTAGGCTATTAAACCTACAAACCGTCGGATGACAGACCCCCGGATGAACACGTCATCCCTTCGATCCTCCACCCTATCACATCATCACCACTCCTCATCATTCACCTCTTCACATCGTCACGCCTTCACCATCTCACAATGATGGTAGTCATGCATAGCCTCGCAGCCACTATCTTTTGATCCCTTGATCCCATCTCTGATGCTGCGCATTGATCCATTTGTTACCTTAGTAACCCATGACTCACTCTGACTCATCGCGGCTGTACGCACAGCCTACCCCTGTACTATATAGTCGACCCAGGATGTATCTTAGTTCCTTAGCTAGTTCTACGCAATCTACGTGTAGTTGTCTGGCCTCCACGAGACTGCTAGTCGCAGTTAGTGAGAACCTCTCGTGTCTTCGCACTACACCTCAGAGTGTGCGCTCGACTAGTTGCTTTCATTGGTTCTGGACTTAGTGTCGAACCTTTGACCTTGCTGGATAACTCCACGCAAGCGTAACATTAGCACCCTGAGCAAGTAGTTGTCCAAGGGAAATAAGCCTTACCCCTGATTTGGGGATGTGGATCGCGTTATGGAGCGTAACCTTCTTAACTTTTGAATTGTCATTCCACCAGAATTCGATTTTTCCACGTCTGGTGGCCATTATAACTCCGCCGGCAGTTTGTATTGGAATTCGATCTTTGCCGGTTAATTCATGATATTCGGAGAAATCCGATCTCTCTGGTGTGAAGTGAGCTGACGCTCCTGAGTCCAATATCCAAATCGGGCTAGTAGGATGCTTATGATCCCGGCATGCGCACTTAAAACATGTCATTGTGGACGAATGTACACATGTATTTTCCCTACTATCTACTGATACATTGTATTCAGTAGGGTCTATATACGCCTGTGCTGTGAGGGAGGCGTCAGTAGGGGCCGAGGAATCAATGATCATGACATACCCGGACACTGTCCCTTCTTCGGCTTCAGAGCTGTATAGGTCCACGATGTCCTCAGGGTCCCAATAGCTTGTAGAGGGAGCCGGTTGGATTTCACGCTTTGCAGCGCGTTTGGACTTCTTTTTCGGCCGAGGGGAGTCCTCAAGGTCCGAAAGTGAAAATGCGCAGTTATAGACCGGCATGTCTGTAGGATCCTCTGCGATCGGTTGATCAAGCAAGAGGGGAGAGACCGTTTGCAGGGGTTCAACCTGCAAAGGAAGAGGGGAGACGACTCAAGGTGTCTCACATGTCGGAGGTGGCGAGGGGAGAGCTACGAAGGGGGCAATGACATAATTGTGCCCGCTCATGTCCAATCGTTCAAGGAGGGGAAGGGCCGCGTCGATGTGTCGGATGGTCTCCGTGCTGGGGTGTATATCCAGGTCACGGGCCATGGCGAAAGAGCGCTTGATGCGCGTGTCAACAGGAGCCGAATAAGCTCCTTGGAACTTGGTGGCGGGCTGATGGGCGAGGAGGCGCGGGTCCTCGGGAGTCGGAGTGTCCAGCACTTGCGCTATTGATGCGAATTGCATCGGCTGGAAGTCAACGGCGGCGTTGGCTGCCTTCCGTGCCTTTCCGGAGCCACGCTTGTGCTTCTTCTCCTTCTTTTCCGGCTGGGAGTTTCCGGACACCTGCGAGCCGGATGGCGCGGCGTCCTTCTGTTGCTCCTGGAAAGTCGGAGTGGTGGCGGGCTTGCGCTTAACAGCGCTAGTCTTGTTCGCCTGCTTGCCCGATTTCCCTTTACCTTTGCCCATCATGTTTCTCTGCTCCCACGAAAGGATGGCGGCGGCAGCGATGTCGGTGACCGAGAGGTCGACCATCTTGCCGTCCTTGTTCTTCTTTTGCGCAAACATTTGCGCAACAACATCCATCGAGGGGGGGAGCTTGGAGAGGAGGATCATCCCCTGCAATTTCGCACCGATCTCGTAATCGGCCGACTCGAGCTTAGCAAAATAATTCTCCAATTTCTGGAGAGTCGGACCGGGATGTCCGCCATTCGGGATCTGGAGCTCCATCATCCCCTTGAAGTCGGCGAAGACGTTGGGGAGTGAGCCAGTGTCGTAGGCGGTGTCGAGAGCGACGAGGAGGTCGGCTATTTTGCTCTCCTTTTTGTATTTGAGTTGGAGTGCGGGAGTCATGTAACATAAGATGAGGCCGATTAATTTGTCATTAGCCTCAGTCCACTTAATGAAATATGTGAGGTCCTCTCCATCAAGAGGAGAGGAGGTGGTCGACTCCTTGGGAGCTGGGGCGTGGATAACCCAAGTGGCGCCAGTGGATTTCATGGCAGCCTGGACGGCTGGGAACCAGGCGGTCCAGTTGGTCCCGTTGAAGATGGGGATGCGGGCGGCAGAGACGGCGGAAGACATATCTAATGGTTAAGTGTTGTCAGTAAACCGTTCTGGCAGCGATTCCCCCTGTTGGTGCGCCGCGGCATAGCCAGCGAGGCGCACACCATCAGAGTACCTTTTCCCTTTACTAGTCACTGCGGCGTGAGCCAGCGAAGCGACGTTCGTGGGTCCAGTGTGGTACGAGCTTGCTACTAATGGGCCCAAGGTCAGCGAAGGCTTTCGCCTGCGACCTAGTCACCACGTTCACATGCCTGCGTTAGCAGGGCTCATAACCTATTGAACATGCCTACTACCTACTACAGAGGAGGCAAGGCTCGATACTCACTGGATTAGTGCTTGGTTGAGGAGCGAGGTCAGGCAGGTGATGGTAGCGATCAGAGATGCTATTGGAACTCAGACGACTGAGCTCGAATATATATACTACATGATTATGTAAGTATATTATATAAGTATATTATCTAATAGGGGTTGGAACGTGAAAGTTCGACAAAAGCTTGGATCGCGCATCAGCTTGGGCATCACCTGGAGAGAAGGTCGTGAAGAAATCTTTCTCCAAGTGATTAAAGGTGACGTTGATCTTTCCCTGTGCTGCGTCGTCCAACTTCTGATACCATGCTTCTGCAAAAGTTGCTGCCATCCTGGTTTTCATGTTGTTGAGGAGGATGACGATTTGTGCCAGTTCGTCATAGACCTCATGATTCAGCATGAAATATGCCTTCATCGCCCGAAACATCTTTTCACATCTTCCGCTTTTCCGCTGAAGGATTCTGGACATCCTGCCCTGATTTCCGACTTTTTTGTGGTGGGTAGGGCCACAGCTGTAGTCGTGGCTGGTACTGTCGGTGTAGGTACAGCTGGTTGGTTGGTCATGACTGTGGTGATTGGAGGAGATAACTCAATAGGGGAGGGTTTCCTTGGAGTAGAGAATCCAGTATGTTCCCTTTGTTCAGGGGTGATAGAGATGACTGGTGGTGCAGGGGATACTTGTGATAGGTGGCGAAGTCTTCTTGGTGGTGGAAAGGGGTTAGGGGGAATCTGGGAATGCCCAGTGATCCTTCTTCTTTCCGGTTGTGGGACTGGGGAGTTGGCAGTATAATGGTCTTCTTCGTAATCAGAGTCTTCCGGTGGCCTTATCCTTGGTCGCGACATGGTGGTCTAATTCTACTCCCTCTGCTTTTCCAGCAGGGGATGGTTCTCCGTTAAGTGAGTCGGGGTCGGCGAAATATTCCTGCGTAGAGGGCGACTGTGGCAATAATGGAGTCTACCAACTTTATGATGGTAGTGGCGGCTAGAATAAACGTGAGTTCTAGTAGATCCAATCTTCGTCCTGAAGATGACTTCGTGATTTGTTGACTAGAGTCCTTCTGCTAAAAAGCAGGGACGAGAATAGAGCTAGTTCTTTTGTTATGCTTGCGTGGAGTTATCCAGCAAGGTCAAAGGTTCGTCAACAAGTTCTGAACCGATGAAAGCAACTAGTTGAGTGCACACTCAAAAGTGTAGTGTGAAGACACTTGGAGGATCTCACTAACTGCAGATAGCAGTCTCGTGGAGGCCAGACAACTACACGTAGATTGCGTAGAACTAGCTAAGGAATAGTAGTACATGCCCAAGAGTCTTATATACTGTCAGGAATAGGAGTCTGACTAAGAATTGGCCGATGAGGAGTCATCAAAGGTTACTACCCATAGTACAGCATCTGGAGATGGAGGAACACAAGGTGATGCGAGAGAATCACCTGGGAAGAAAGGGGTCCATAATAGAAATGGGCGCATCATGATCAAGGGGAAAAACTGGGGGCATAGCGACAGTGGTTGAACCCGTCAGAAGATGACTATCAGATGATGACACAATATCAAACGCATATGTAGATGGAGAAGAAAAACTCATCAAAGTGGCTCTGCGTATTCGTCAACACCAGGGAGTAGCATTTCTTGTAACAGTAATGCTGTTGGGTTTCGGCATGAGAGGTTGCTCTTTATAGACTTGTTGACAGTGCATGGACCAGGGTGTCATATCAAATCGGAACTGCGGATTCAGGGTCACTGCTTCGGGAAGGAATCGGGTTGTTACTGCGGAAAGGCAGCTGGGTTCCTTGCTCAGTAATCCCACAGTAATTCTCTTGAATTGGCTAGATTAATGGCTGGCTCCCACGTGTTTTCAGCCAACGAGTATCCTTTCCACTTAACCAGATATCATCTTCATCCGAATGTTCCTCGATGGGCGAGGATTTGTTCCACTTCATATTCCTCTTCTCCTTTGATAGATTCGGGGGGTGGCCTAATAAAGTTTGGGCTGTGTTCCGATGTTTCTTTATAAGGGGTAAGGAGCGAGGCATGAAATACGGGATGTATTTTCCAAGACGCTGGTAGTCGGAGTTGGAATGCGACTGATGAGATAACTTTTTCGATTTCAAAGGGGCCTTCTTGTTTAGGGGCTAATTTCCTGGATGGATAGGGAATGTGAAGGTTTTTTCCTTCCAGCCAAACTTTGTCTCCAGTTTTAAAGGGTCTATATTTGGACCAAGTCTTTTCTTTCTGCCATATTTGAGCTGCAACATGAGCAGCTTTGGCTTCCTTTCTGGCGTTGTCAAGGATGGTCATCTGAGATTCGAGGGCAGGTAAGAACGTCTTTCCTATAGAGGGATAAGCTTGGGGTTCGTATCCCATCATGAGTATGAAAGGGGTTTGTTTGGTGACTGAGTGTGTGGCGGAATTGTGAGCAAATTCAGCCATAGGGAGAAGGTCGTGCCACTTAGCAGGATTTCCATCACAAAAGATTCTGAGATAAGTTTCTAGTTCTTGGTTAACACGTTCAGTCTCCCCATCGGTTTGAGGATGATAGGCAGTTGATAAGGCCAGGTCGTATTGCAAGAGTCGGGCGAGTTCTCTGGCAAATGCAGATGCAAATTGGGGGCCCCTATCTGAGATAACTCGGTCGTGGAGTCCGAATCTGGAGAAGATGTTTCTGAAAAAGAGCTTGGCTATCCCTGCCACATCAATGGTTTTATTACAAGGAAGGAAAATCACCCCCTTTGTAAGACCATGGTCAACCATGACCAGTATAGAGTCAAAACCAGCTGAGACCAGGAGATCTGTGATTAAATCCATGGAAATATTTTGGAATGGGCGGTCTGCCTCCATGGGGTTTGGTATGGTTGGTGGGGTTGTTGGGTGAGTGTTAATTTTGTTTGATTGACAAACCGCGCATCCATGGACAAACTTTCGTATGAAAGTTGAAAGGCCTGGCCACCAATAGTCTCTTTGAAGTAAAGATAGGGTTCTGAAGTATCCACCATGCCCTCCAGCGGGGGATTCATGTATTTCAGTGACCAATGCCTTTCGTTGTGTTTCGGGAATAAAAAGATGTCCCTTGAAATATAACATCCCATCCTCCCATTTCCAATCGTTGGCATTGGCTCGTGGGAAGAGCAAAGAACCCATTTGTGCTGCTGCGATGGTGTTCTTGGCTAGGGGATCGTCTTTGGTGGAGAGGACTATTTTTTCTCGTATTGCTAGATCGATGAGATTGATGAAATGATCATCAGGGATGAGAACTACATCTTGATTGTCGCTGGTAGTATCAATCTCATCTCTTCTGGAAAGAGCATCCACAGGGGCCATTTTATTTCCAGGGAGGTTTTGATATCGAATATCGAAATCCTGCAAAAACAGCATCCATCTTGCCTGTCACCAAGATAGCTTATGGGGTTGTTTAAAGTATGCCAGATTCTTATGATCAGTTTGGATGGTCACCTGATGTTCTGTTCCTGACAGGTAGTGTCTCCATTCTTCCAATGCCTGGATAACCACCAATAGTTCTTGATCGTAGATGTCGTAGTTTCATTCTTCTGGAGAGAAGGTTCGCAAGAAGTAGGCACAGGGATGGAGATCTCCATTTCTGTCTGTTTGCAAGAGGACTGCTCCAGAGGCAGTGAGGGAGGCATCCGTCATGACAGTGAAAGGTTTGGTGGAGTCTGGCATTTTGAGGATGGGTCTGAACATAAAGGCCTTTTGTAGGGTTCTAAAGGCCTCTTCACATTCCCACAACCAGTTCCAACTGACTCCTTTCTTGGTGAGTTCATGGAGGGGGTGACTGATTCCTGAGAAATCAGGGATGAACTTCCTATAGAAGTTACAGAATCCGATGAACGAGCGGATTTGTTTTACAGAAGTGGAGCTTTTCCAGTCTTGAATGGCTTTGAGCTTTCCTGGGTCCAAGGTGATTTCACCAGGTTGAACTATCATACCAAGATAGTCGACTTCGGTGACATTGAAGGAGCATTTACTCAGTTTGAGGAACAAGTCGTTGTCCATCATTCGTTGTAGAACTCTGCGAGTTCTCTCAGTGTGTTCTCCTGGTTGTTTGGATGCTATGATCAGATCATCCATATATATGATTAGCCATCCTTTGGCAATCATATCAGCAAACACGTGATTCATAAGGGCTTGGAACGTAGCTGGGGAGTTGCTTTGTCCAAAGAACATGACTGTTGGTTCAAATAATCCCATCAGTGTGATGAAGGTGGCTTTCCATCAGTCTGGGGGATGGATTAACACATTGTTGTATCCCCATCGAATATCCATTTTGGTGAAAATGGTGGCATCTTTTAGTTGGTCCACAAGTTCAGAAATGTGAGGTAAGGGGTAAGCATTTTTGACTGTATGCTCATTAAGATATCAATAATCTTGACATGGGTGGAGACCTCCATCTTTCTTTGGTACAAAAAAGAAAGGTGAGGCTTGGGGTGACTGTGATGGTACAATGGTTCCTTTCTTTAGGTTTTCGTCGACAAATGCTTTGCAAGCTTCTAGTTCCTTAGGGTTTAATGGATAAACTTTGGCCACTTTTGGTACAAAGGTGTCTTTCAGGTTGATATGGTGGTTGTACTTCCTAGATGGGGGAAGTTTGCCTAAGGGAGGTTCTTTGAACACTCGTCGGAATTCTTCGAATTCGGGAGAAAGGAGGGTTTCTTTTTTGTTGACCATCTCGGCTTGTGCGATCTCCGTGGAGTGGGTTATTTTCCTGATCAATTCCTGGTTGATATAAGCATTTGAGTCTGTTGATAGATAGCATAGTAGATGTTGTTGTTCAATATGGTCTTGAGAATGCACTATCGGGTTGATTGATTTAGGAATAGTGATTTCGCTTCTGGTCCAGTCAATCTCGGGATTTACCAGTCTCAGCCAAGACATTCCTAGTATGACATCTTCTTCTCCACAGTTGATAATGAGGAAGGTCTGGTTTTCTAGCAGTAAAGATTTGATGGTAATAGAAAGGGTTACTTTCCTGTGTATCATTCTGTTTTCATTAAGGGTTCCATCTGCGTTTGTAGCTTTGATAGGGATTTTCAGTCTTTTTGTTCTTAGTCCTAGTTGTTCAACCAGTCTTCTGTTTATAAAGCAATTACTTGCTCCACTATCCACTAGGGACGATATTTCAGCGGTTTTTCCTGTCTCTTCTTCGCATAGAAAGATGGGAAGTCGGATTGCTCGATCTGCGATTGGTGATACAATTACAGGAATGGTGATCATGGGGATTGGTGATGCTGAAACACCTTTCCCCTTTAAAAACCCTCAGCTTCTTTTCCTGAGGAGATGGGTTCCTCTTTCATAGTTTCTTCTTCATCTTTTGAGAAGCATATTTTGAGGACTTTGACTGCTTCAGCTTTAGAAACCTTATTGTTTTCGAGGAAGGTTTCTAGTTCATTATCGATCTGTAATACTCGAGTAGGTGGTGCATTTCTTGTTGTGGAAGGGACTTTCCTGTAGTTCCTTTCCTTATTCCTTCCTCTGAAGTTCTGCCCATTCGACCAATGATTCCTAGTGGAACATCCGACTCGGTGACAGATGAAACATTTGTTGTTCCTCATATGCTCGGCTCTCTCGGTTGGCGACAGTTTGATGGTATTGATTTCCATGGCATTCGGATCTCAATGGTTCCTAGATGTTCCGGATTCAGGATGAGTTTGACCCATTCTGAGGAGTTGGGTTCTAGTCCTGATTTGGTCGAACTGTGCAGCTTTCTCAATCCATTTTGTCCATTTCTCAGGGGTAGGGTCTACTGCGGTCATCAGATTTATGATCTCTCCATTGACCGCTACCCTGAGAAGATCAATTAGGATCATGTCTTGATGTCCCATTCCTGCGTTCACTACTAGTAGCTTGAATTGAGCTCTGAAGTTGGGGAACGTTCCTCTGCCCTGTTTCAAAGCGTAAAGCTTGGATCGTGCATCAGCCTGGGCATCACCTGGGGAGAAGGTCATAAAGAAGTCCTTCTCTAGATCGTTGAAGGTGACATTGATTTTTCCTTGCGCCGCATCGTCTAATTTCTGGTACCAGGCTTCTGCAAAGGTTGCTGCTAACCCGGTTTTCATGTTGTTGAGCAGGATGACAATTTGTGCCAGTTCGTCATATACTTCATGGTTCAACATGAAGTATGCTTTCATGGCTCAGAACCATCTCTTGGCATCCTCCGCTTTTCCACTGAAGGCTTCTGGGCATCCTGCTCTGATTTCCAATTTCTTTACTGATGGTTGGGTTACTACTGTAGGAGTGGGTGGGGGAACTGGTGCAGTGGTTGCTGGTTGGTGAGTCATTCCTTTTGTTATTGGGGGAGATAACTCAATTGGGGATGGTTCTCTTGGGGTAGAAAACCCAGTTCTCTCTTCTTTGGGCAGATTGGGTTGGATGGAGATAATCGGAGGTGCTGGGGACACCTGTGAGAGTTGTCGGAATCTTCTGGGCAGTTGAAATGGGTTGGGGGGTATGTGAGAGGATCCCTGGATTCTTCGTCTTTTGGGTTGCAGGGCTGGGGAATTGGTAATGTATTCCTCTTCTTCATGGTCAGAGTCCTCAGGTAATCTAATCCTGGATCGAGATGTGGTTGCTTATCTAAAAACCCTCTGCTTCCTTTCGAGCAGGGGTCTGGCCTTCTCTAGGTAAGCCTGGGTCATTGGAACAGGTTCGCGTATAATGCAATGGTTGCGACGATGGTTTCAATCAATTTGAAAATGGTGGTGACCATTAGGACAAAGGCGAGGATTATTAGAACCAGTCTTCTGTCTGAGGAAGACTTTGTGGTTGTTGACTAGAGTCCTTCTGCTAAAAAGCAGGGACGAGAATAGAGCTAGTTCTTTTGTTACGCTTGCGTGGAGTTATCCAGCAAGGTCAAAGGTTCGATCTCTGATCCAGAACCAATGAAAGCAACTAGTTGAGCGCACACTCTGAAGTGTAGTGCGAAGACACAAGAGGATCTCACTAACTGTGACGAGCAGTCTTGTGGAGGCCAGAAAACTACATGTAGATTGCATAGAACTAGCTAAAGAATAGTAGTACATGTCATGGGGATTTATATATGATCTGGTATCGACGTATTACTAAGAATTGGCCACAAAGGAGTCATCAGAAGTTACTACATGAGAATCGATATAGGTGAGAAGGGGAACACGAGGTGATATAATAGAATCATCTGAGGAGAATATGTCCATAAGAGTTATGGGTGCATCAAGGGACATGGAGAAAGGAGGTGGCATAGGTACAGAAGTAGATCCAGAAATGAGATGGCTATCAGAAGAGGACACTAGGTCGAAAGCATAGACATTAGGAGAAGAAAAACTCATCAGTGACATCCCTCGCTGAGGCAGTCTTCCCAAGGTGGCATTTCTCATAACAGATAGTCCTCGAACACTCACCAGACAAGTGGTACAAAAAGAAGAACGTCCTGCCTGGCACAATCATCCCTGGACCTAATAAACCTGAGTTTATTGAGTCTTTCCTTTATCCCAGCTTCTACCACCTTTCCGCACTGCAGCATGAAGGATTATGAATCTGGGATGCATCCAAGAATAGGCTATTTGTCTTGCATCTGATTCTCTGTTTGAGCTGTGAGGATGGTCCAGAGCTCTTATGTGTGAGTAATCTCATCGGGCACTCTGGCAAATCAGGATGTTGGATGTACTGTCTACTCAAAGGATGGCACAAACCATGAGGCTCACAGTACTGCCCTGTGCTGCTTTTGCCCAACAATTACACGGTCAGCGGTTGTACACATGAAGATATCAGCCCATATGCGATCTCCATTGGAACATCACATGATTATGTCACAAACCTCCACTATCTCATGACATCTCCAAATCAGACACAATATGAGAAGCGACATCTTGAGACCAGAATCGTTGGACCGAGTGTACTCTTGGGGCTGCAGCTGCATTCCATCCTGGGTGTACCTGAGTGTTTTTCTTCAGAAATCATGCACTATGCTGGCACTAATATGGCCTCACTCTTTGTCGACCTTTGGCGCGGTACGATTGACTGTGAGAATACAGATACCCAAGATGAGTGGGACTGGTGTGTTCTTGTAGGGCAACAATGGGAAGCACATGGCCGTGCTGTTTCCGCTTGCAAGACATATCTACCAGGATGTTTCAACATTGCCCCACGCAATCCTGTTGAGAAGATGAATTCCTTTTACAAAGCACAGGAATTCATCACCTGGCTCTACCACCTCTGTCTGGTGCTACTGTACAACGTCCTTCCAGAATGTTACTGGCGCAACTTTTGCAAATTTGTTGCTGGACTTCGCATAATGTCACAGTATGATATCACACCAACAGAAATCAAAAGAGCTTATGAGTTGTTTGCAGACTGGGAACAAGAGTTCAAGGAGATATATTATCAGCATTGCACTGACTGAATCCAGTTTGTCTGGCCTTGCGTCCATCTATCTAATCATCTCACATATGAAGCAACCTGTGTAGGTGCACCTATCTGCTCCTCTCAGTGGACTATGGAATGCACAATCGGCAACTTGGATTGTGAGATCCATCAACCCTCTGATCCATTTTCGAATCTCGCACAACAGAGAATTCGCCATTGTCAGGTAAATGCATTCAAGGCACTCTTTCCTCAGTTTGACTTGCCAGAGAACACTGCTCCACATGCTTCCGAAAACCTTAGGAATGGCTATCTCCTGCTAGCCAAGAAAGATGACCATCCGATGACTGGCTCAGTCAATGAACGAGAAGCAATCAGCCACTTCCTCAGTAAGCCGGCTCCACGTATTTTTTTCTGCTGGGCTCACCTTTGTCTTCCTAATGGTCAAGTGGGTTGCTCCGCTTGGATAGAAAATCAGTGGACACCAAATAAGATCTGCATATCACGCAATATTAAGGTATGTCTCCCCATTTCTCCATGTTTAATATATTCATGAATATAAGATCAAGGCCAGTGGGGCTTTCCACTTCACTGAAGTGCAGTATTACACTCAGCTTTCAGTCCTGTTTGAAAACCCTGATGCAACACAAGACTACTGATTCATCAGCACTGCATGTGACCACCTGTATACAGACTTTGATGAAAACCTCCATACTCTCTCTTTCAGAGCGGTCAAAAGCTGTAAATTCCTTGGTGAGGCTGGACTAACATTTGTTGACATTAAAAGCATCGTCTCAGTCGTAGGAATGGTTCCCTACAGGGTGCAACTTCCATCAGGCATCAAAGAGGACCAATTTTTCATTGTAGACACAAATAGTTTCGATATCATTGATTTCAATGTTGACACGAATGACAATGAATAATTTCCATGCATTGCAGCAGTAGTATCTATTGTACAAAGCTCCCTCCATGTTTGGACTTACACAGCAGTTTCTGCATCTTTGACAGCTTGGATTGCAACAGGAAAAGTCTGGAGAGTGTGGTAAGCATCTGTGCATGTTGATGATGAAAGTCCACAGGGCCAGGCAGGGGGCCATGGCCTCTCAGGTTTGTTGAAAACCTTGACTTGTGGTTTGTCGTCCTTAATGATGCCCTCCAAATAAACCGGGGTGGCATTAACAATGGTCTTGTCGATCTCAGGGTGTTTCTGTGTGATTCTGCAAGTCTCTTATAGAAATCCATGGATGTCAGTGCAAAGGAAACTTATGTGTTTGTGAGATCAATTGAAAGCATTGCCACATCTCCCCACTTGCACAACCTAGCCTTCTCAACTATATAGCATGAGTTCCATAGCATATATGCAGGTGTTAGCTGGAGAACTCACCCTCTCTGCCCTCTTCATCACCAGAATCTTCATCATCCGAAACCCAGATGTATTTGTGAACATCCTTGAGCCAAAGAATGAATTTCTATATTGTATAGTGTTAGTAGGTTTGGTATCTTATGAAATGATCCATACGATGTGCCCTGGCTGAGGTGGAACATAGTTGAGAACATAGGTCGACCAGCCAGAGAGTAGATTATCGATCTCTAAGATGACAACATTATCAGAGGTTGTATTGACAACCGGACAGGCTGCAGAATGAGTGAGATCAAATTTTGGGTTGATGGTGGTAGGCATTGTAGCAGCAGTGGTGGATCGAAGAGATATGCAGTGGGGTATGTCTACTTCTTTGGGGAGCATGTGATCGATACCCCAGACTATTCCTAAGAGATTCAAGTGACCGAGTCCGTTATCTTGCTTTCATACTCTTGGAATGTCCCTTACATTCAATAGCTCCATTCCAACACTACCAGCATTTCCTGAAACAGATTCTATCTTCATAGATCAGTATGATAGCTCTAGCCCTGCTCCACTTCATCTGGGTGCCTCTATTCTAACTGAGCCATTTATGAAAGGGCATAATGTTGCCCATGGTCATTTTGACCATTCGTCAAGGCCTATTATGACTCAGCAATCCCTCGGTGAACAGCAGGTAAGTAGTTTTTGTTTACAGACTCAGGCCAGAATGATGAATGACAAAGATCTTGACTCAGCAGACACTCGGTGAACGGCAGGTAAGCATTTCCTATCATTGGACATCCAAGGAACTCTGATGGCTAAGGATTGCACACCAGACAGCGATACCAACAGCAGATACACTCGCTTCAGCTTGAAAACACCAATCTCCAGGTGAAAGTTTTGTGTTTGCTTGCATCTGAGAAGTGTTACAAGTATTTTCTCGAGTTCTCCATTGCATATATCCAGGTACTAATGATACTTTTCAGGGATGCATTCCAACTTCTTGTTGGCACACTACAACTAGAGTGTGATAACCCCCAGAATATCACAGAGGTGGAGCCTATGTAGTCAAAATTTCTGATGTATACAATCACCCTGCCCTGACATTTTCACGAAGTGTACGATCACCCCATAGCAGGCCCACAGTCATATATGAGCCATGTGAAATGCACGAGTGGGCCCATGCTGCTGTGTGTTGGACCATGTGTGGAAATGCATGGAGTGGGCCTGCAGATTCAAATGGGGATACGTGGTGGGCCCCACTGCTGGAGGTGGGGACATATTTCATGGAGTGATGGATTGGCCCGCAAGGCCTGCTGTACTAATGTAGGTGTGGATGTGGGGGCCTGTGGAGTCTGAGTGAGCAAGGGTAGATAGTGCAGGCGGGCCCACCACACTAATGTGGGTATTGTCACAGGGGCCCACAAAGTCTGATCAAGCAGTGGTAGATGCCATGAGCAGGCCCACTGCACCAATGTGGGTATTTCGGCATGGGCCTGCAAAGTGCACTCAAGCTGGAGTAGAAGACACCAGTAGGCTCACTGCACCAGTGCGGGAATTGTTGCAGGGGTCCACAACAAGTGATTGAGTGGGGATAGGTGGCATGGGTGGGCCCGCCACACTAAAGTGGGCATTGTCACATGGGCCTTCAAAGTACAATCAAGCACAGGTAGGCTACACGAGTAGGCCCACTGCACCTGTGTGGGAATTGTTGCAGCAGCCTGCAAAGGGTGTCGAGTGGGGGGAGGTGGCTCAGGTGGGCCCACTGCACTAACTCAGGTATTGTTGCATGGGCTCACAAAGTGTGATCAAGCAGGGGGAGGCTACATGAGTAGGCCCATTGCACCAGTGTAGGTATTGGTGCAGGAGCCCGCAAAGTATGATCAAGTGGAGGTAGTTGGCTCGGGTGTGTTACGATTTTCTCCTTAGCCCCACGTACTTTCCTCGTTTCCATCCTTTCTCTTCACCATGCTGGCCCACTTGCCTTTGCCGAGCACTTCGATCATTTCTTATTTGTCTTCGGTCCCTTTTCCTGTGTCATCCGAGTCATCTCGGATTATTTCCCTTAGTTACCTTTTGTACCTGGTACCTGCTGCGCTTTGATAGTAGCAGCTTACTTCATTGTTCCTCCATGTTCTATAGGCTTCGATGATTACTCATCTACCCCTATATATACCTTCTGTACATCTGTCTTTTCTTCACACTTGTTCTACACAATCCACGTACTCTTGTGTCGCTCCTCAGTCCTCGAGTCCCCCTCGAGACCTTCGCCCCCTTAAGTCTTCAGTCCTCGAGTATCCCTCGAGTCCCCTGTCTCCCTTGTTCTCCTAGGTGGATAGGATGCTGCGACCTCTTCGTGAGAGTCCACCCTTCCACAGGTTGCTTGAACGACACTAGTAGTGTGTTCAGCGTAACAAAAGAACAAGTGTATCCCTTGCCCCTCCTCTCTAGGAGCAGGGCTACTCTAGCACCATGTCTCGATCCTGATGAAACCTTCGACCTCCCTCAGACTCCGAGCCAGAGGATACCCCTCAGCCTACCTCACCCCCTTGGACCAATCCCTTCGCATCCTTAGCCCTCCAGCCCTCAGCATCTCCCAGAAGAATCACAGGGACATCCTTGACCAATCCAGTTCATCGACAACTCACCCAATCACCTGCACTTTCTCAGTTGAGTCTAGGCCCCCCCTCGCCCAGACCACTCACCCTAGCCCTTGCAAACACTCCTCCTGCACCAGTCCTCACACTCCCAGCACCCCCAGTCATCGCCTCCTCTGTCCAGGCACCACCCCCAACGTTCCCCACTGCCCCAGCACTGCCCCCAGTACCCATGACTACCACCCAGCCCGAGCTCAAGGCTGCACTCCCCCTCGACTTCTCAGGGGAGCCCAGTGAGTCCATTCGATGGATCAAAGCCATGAAGGCCTACTTTCAGATCAATCCCACCCAGTACTCCTCCAACGAAGCAAAGATCATGACCACACTAAACCGAATGAGCAAAGGACGCGGTGTGTCCTTCTCAGAGATGTGGTACGATCGGATGGCTGACAAAAACATTCCCTCCACTGAGAAAACATTCGACAAACTCACCTCAAACTTTGAGTCTACCTTTTTCCCCTACGACATTAAGACCACCGCTCGCCTTGAACTCTCCTCACTCCATCAAAAGTCTACCAAAACCGATGACAAATTCCAGAAGTATATCACTGATTTCCAGAACCTTGCTGCCAAAGCAGGCATCTCAGACGACGCCACCCTCATCCACATGATGACTGGAGGACTTGACCAACACATCACGACCCTCATCCTTTCCATGTCCACCATCTCCGATACTATCAATAGATGGATTGAGAAAGCTAAGACATTCCATGCCCAGGTCGCACGCATCAACGCCCTGAAAAAGGGCAGTCACCAGTCGCCCCTCTTCTCCTCCACTCGCCCCACTAGCACTTCCTCCTCGGACCCAAACGCCATGGACGTTGACACCCTCAGAGTAGGGAAGCTCACTCCAGAGGAACGGGCCTGATGCTTCCAGGAAGGTCACTGTCTCCGCTGCCGAAAGAAAGGGCACAATGCTGGGAAATGCACCACTTTCACAACTCCTCTCAGACCTCCTCGCCTTCGAGAATCCGTCACTGTCGCCACTGCCACCACTAATGCTCCAGCCGTCACCCCTACTGCTCCCTCCCCTCCGTCGGCCCTCGAGACCTATATGTCCCAACTCCACTCTACTGGGAAAGGAGAAGGAGAAATTCTCCAAACGCTCATACTTTGCTTTGAACCAGGAGAGATGCAGATTGATAGTCTCGAGCCAGGTTTTTAGAAAGGGAAGCTGCCTTGACGTCATCCTTCCCTCATGTACTAGTAGGCCAATCAAATGAAAGAACCATTCGTATCCCTGTTCGCCTACAGTCCCAATCTCAAACCGTCGACACCATCGCTCTCATCGACAGCGGTGCAACTGGGAACTTCATTGACCCCAGTCTCGTACCCTCTCTTCGATCCGGCATCCGCCGAATGACCCAACCTCTCACGGCCACTAATGTGGATGGAACCCCCAACCGAAAGGGAATCATCCAGTTCACCGTATCCGCTAAGACATTTTTCCCCTCATACTCAGAAGATATTAAGTTCATGGTGACCTCACTTGGTGGAAGAAAGGTCATCCTGGGAACAACCTGGCTAACCAAACACAACCCTGACATTGACTGGCACAACAAGACTGTCACCATTCGCCCCCAGACCTCTCTCTCTCTCGACAAAATCACACTCTCTACCCAACTCGCCCAACAAGAAGCCCCAAAGAAGCAAGAAATCCCGGAATGGTGTAAGAAATATTCGGACGTCTTCTCCAAAAAGATGTTTAGTGTTCTCCCTCCACACCGCCCTTATGACCATGTAATCGAACTAAAACCATCTTTCACCCCAAAAATAGCTAAGGTATACCCCCTCAACCCTGCAGAGAAAGAAGCTTGTAAAGCATTTGTCGAAGAAAACTTGAAAACCGGTCAAATCGTCCCTTCCAAGTCCCCTCAAGCATCTCCATTCTTCTTCGTCCCAAAGAAAGATGGAACCCTTCGCCCATGTCAAGATTATCGATACCTCAATGAGTTCACCATCCGAAATGCCTACCCTCTTCCTCTTATCTCGGACCTCATCGATGACATGAAAGAATCCACCATCTTCACCAAACTAGACATCCGATGGGGGTACAACAACATTCAACTTCGGGAGGAAGATCAATGGAAGGCAGCCTTCATCACACCCCTTGGACTCTTTGAACCCATGGTCATGTTCTTTGGCTTTAACAATGCCCCTCCAACTTTCCAGAGTTTCATGAATCATATCTTCACTGACATCCTCACTGAAGGTTGGTTGAAGATCTACATGGACGACATCGGCATACACACCAAGGATGACATCAACCTCCACCACCAACGTACTCTTCGAGTTTTTCAATGCCTTCAGGATCACAACCTATCGCTCAAACTCTCCAAATGCTCTTTCGATACTCTGAAAATGGAATATCTCGGGATGATCATTGGTCAGGGACACGTGGAGATGGATCCCGTTAAACTAACTGCCATAGCCGACTGGAAACCCCCAATTTCAGTCAAGGGGATCCGTAGCTTCCTGGGATTCGCTAACTTCTACAGGAAGTTCATCCCCAACTTTTCCAACATCGTCACCCCCCTCATTCTCCTCACCAAAAAGGATGAACCCTGGCTCTGGACCCCACTCCAGGACAAGGCCTTCTCCACCCTCAAATCTTCCTTCTCCTCCACCCCTGTTCTCTCACTTCCTGATCCCTCCAGACCATTTTCACTCATGACCAATGCCTCCCTCCTCGCAGCCAGTGCAGTCCTACTCCAAACGGACATTAATGGTGATCTTCATCCTTGCGCATACTTCTCTAAGACATTTAATCCTGCTGAACGAAATTACAACATTTACAACAGAGAACTTTTAGCAGTTATTCTTGCCCTGCAAGAATGGCGACACTACCTCCTCGGCACCCCTCACTCCGTCACTGTTCTCACCGATCACAAAAATCTCTCCTACCTGAAAGACCCTCGCAAACTTTCTCATCGACAGGCTCATTGGTCCCTTCTCCTCCAGGACTTCGACATTACCTGGAAAGTCACCCCAGGCATGCAGATGGGACCAGCCGACACCCTCTCCCGACAGGACTCTGTAGACACCTCCCTCGATAATATCACCCCCATACTTCCTGAACCCACCATTATTGCCGCCTTCGACCTCGCCCTAGCCCAAAAAATCTCGACCTCCTCCCCATCTGATCCTCTAGTTCTTCGTGCAGTTAATGCTCTCAAAGACAACTCTCCTCTATTCCCTCGCTCCTCCCTCTCTGACTGGTCACTACATGACGGAAAACTATACTTTCGAGATCGCCTCTATGTTCTCCCCAGTGCTCGCTCTGACCTCCTCCACTCACTTCATTCCTCACCCACCTCTGGTCACGCTGGACAATTTCACACAAAGGCTTTGGTTGAATGTGACTACTGGTGGCCGGGTCTAGCTACTTTTTTCAAAAACTTTGTTGCTGGATGCGCCCTTTGCCAACAATCCAAAGTCAACACCCACCCCACCGTCCCTCCGCTCAATCCCATCCCTTCAACCTCAACTCTCCCCTTTAAACAGATCTCCGTTGACCTCATCACTGACCTCCCCTTATCCTCCGGTTTCGACTCCATCATGGTCGTGGTCGACCATGGCCTTACTAAGGGGGTAATCCTGCTCCCTTGTCTGAAAACCATTGACGCCACAGGAGTTGCCAAATTATTTTTCGACAATGTCTTCAAACGCTTCGGCCTCCACAACTCCATCATCTCTGACCGAGGCCCCCAGTTCGCCTCCACCTTCGCTCAAGAACTTGCAAGACTCCTCCAATACGACCTTCGTCTTTCCACTGCCTATCATCCCCAAACTGATGGTCAAACCGAACAAACCAATCAGGAACTAGAAACATACCTCCGTATCTTCTGCGCTAACAACCCCCTAGAATGGACAGATTACCTAACGACTGCGGAGTTCCACCATAACTCCGTCCCACACAGCTCCACCAGGAAATCACCGTTCTCCCTCCTCCTTGGTTATGAACCCCGAGCTTACCCAGCCCTGGGTAAAACATTCCTCTCCGCTCTCACTGACCGTCTCTCCTCCCTAGCCAAGGCCAGAGAAGAGGCCCTCGCAGCCCATGACCTTGCCCGCCTAGCTATGACTCGACACTCCACTCGCTCCTTCTCTCCCTGGAAAGTAGGGGATAAGGTTTGGCTCGAAGCCACTAATCTCCGCATCCCATACTCATCTAGGAAACTCGCGCCCAAACAGCATGGACCCTTCGAGATATCTCAGGTCCTATCACCGCTCACCTACCGACTCTGTCTACCTTCCACATGGAAGATCCATGATGTTTTCCATGCTTCTCTGCTATCCCCATTTAGACAAACTGATGCATATGGTCCATCATTTTCCAGACCGCCACCCATGCTGATTGCCGATGAAGAGGAGTATGAAGTCAAGGCACTTCTCGCACACCAGGGATCCCCTGGCCGTTACAAGTACCTGACCACATGGAAAGGTTACGGCTCATCAGAAAACACCTGGGAACCCAAAAGCAATCTCCGTCATGCCCCCCTTCTTCTATCTAAATATAAAAAAGACCATCATTTACATTAACTCTTGGAAATGTATTTAGTCCTTCGCCCCTTCTTCCCTCTCTTCGCAACCCTCATCTTCATAGCCCTTCTCGTTATCTTCTTCTCCATCTACTGGATTTATACCTAGTAATGTCCATTCCTATGTCCTCCCAATAGTCCCCCTCCTCTTCTATTTCTGCTGCCTCTGTTCGTCACGCCACCCTTCATAACACACCCATCCAACCCACATATCTCCCCCGCCTCGCTGCTCATAGCCTCTACTCAGCCATCCTCTCTGAACCCCCATTGGTACTTGCCCTCGAAGCTCTCTCCCTCTATATCAAGGATGAAATTTCTCAGGAATTAGTACGCCTCTTCCATGACACCTCCCGCGCTCAGACCCTTCATTTTCATGCCACACCCGTCGATCGACCCACCGGATATGGCCTCCCTCTCCGATTGGCCATCAACCGTCTCCCCGAACGAATCTTGTCCATCCTCCATTTACACGGGTTCCACATTTTTGTTTCTCAGTTACCATTAAATCTTGTTTATCCATTATTCAGTACCATCTTCGCTAGCTTACCCGTCTTCGATCGAGACACCTACGTCTCTCATATCTTATCCTCCTCCAATCTCGTACTTCAATCCTAGTGAACCTCTCCTGATGGCTCCTCCCCCATTGCTCTTCCTGTACTCTTGAGCCAACCGTCCTCCGCTCGCGCTGCTACCCCTTCCCTCGAAACAACCCTCGTCGAGTCTCTACCACCTCCATCCATCCCCTCTGATGAGGTCAATGAGGTCGTCCACATCTCCCCTCCCCAATCCTACGTCATCACTCTTCCTAATGGCACCACCGTCCTCTCCTCTCCCACCTGTGTCTTACCTCGGCCCTTTCGTCCCACTCCTGCAACCCCCACCACCCGGTGCTTCCATTGTTGTGAACTGGGCCATTACATCAAAAATTGCCCTGGATACACGTGCCCTAACTGCCACAACCATGCTCCGGGCCATCGTTGGAGAGAGTGCCTCACCAGCCAATGTGATGTATGTCTACACTGGGGACACAGCGCTAGAGCCTGCCCGACTCGCATCTGCTCTGGTTGCAATCGATCTGGACACGTCTTCGACGACTGTCCATTTGAACATCTCACTCCCGCGCAGTCTACCAGCTTGTTTGGAGGAATGCCATCTTCTACAGATTGATCCTGGAGCTCAATTGTATGAAGGGGGTAATGTTATGATTTTCTCCTTAGCCCCACGTACTTTCCTCGTTTCCATCCTTTCTCTTCACCGTGCCTGTTACGCTTGTGTGGAGTTATCCAGCAAGGTCAAAGGTTCGACACTAAGTCCAGAACTGATGAAAGCAACTAGTCGAGCGCACACTCAAAGTGTAGTGTGAAGACACGCTAAGGGGATCTCTCTAACTGCAAGGGGCAGTCTCGAGGAGGCCAGACAACTACATGTAGATTGCGTAGAACTAGCTGGAGAATAGAAATACAAGTCACGAGTCTTTATATACTACTGAGATATCTTGTATGACTAAGAATCAGCCACTAGGGAGTCATCCATCATGACAGGATACTGCAGTAACCAGGGGGAGGAAGGAACACGAGATGATGCAAGAGAATCATCTTAGGAGAGAAGTGTCCGATATAGGAATGGGCGCATCATAATCAAGGCTAAAGTGAGGGGGCATAGGGATCAGGTAGGAAATTGAACGAAGATGACTATCGGAGGAAGTTTGAAGACGATAATCATAATATAGAGGGGAAGCAAGACTTATCAAGGTCGTACCACGTCGTGCCGGTCTGAAGGGTGTGGCATTTCTTGTAACAATACCTCCAGCATAGATTGGAGGCCCTGCCTCCAATATTCCCAAGTACCAGGGAATAATCCACCTACTGTTCGCTCTCACCTCCATCGGGGCTGGGGGAAGTGGGATCCCGGTTCTGTGGGCAATTCTCCACAGAGTGCACCACACTATGACAGATTCCGCAACGACGTCTTGGACAGTTGTATTGAGAGTGACCGGGTGCCGATATCCTACACAATGGGCAGGTGTATTCTGGGCAATCCGGGCGATAGTGTCCGCTGTTCCTGCAAGTGTAGCAGATGGGGGAACGAGTTGATCTAGGAGAAGATCTAGCGACGAAGTTGATGAGGGAGGTGATAAGGGGTTGGAGGAACTGCTCATCAAATCGTCGATGAGCAGTTGCTCTTCGGGATCTAGATCGAGTTTGGGGAGGAGGAGTGGGGATTGGGTGCTCATTCTCTCTAGGGAGTGGGGTGTCGGTTCTCTCCAGTGGTGATGAAAATTCACCTTCCACCAAGTGCGAAGATACCTCACTGGAAGCGCTTGTAGGGGTGTGGGTAGCCAATTGGGCAGGGGGACTGCTTGGTGGGGGTATATGGATGTACTGGCGCGGGTTTGTCTGAAGAGCGAGGGGATCAGATAGGAATCCGACCGTAAGAAAGTCCCGGGTTTCTGTAGGATCGAGCGACTGCAGAATAGGCCACATGAACTCATACATGGGCAAGGCGGGGAGTGAGGTGAGGAGAGGTATGATGCCGTGTTGCACCAGCAGCTCCAGAATGTAGTCTTTCATTCAGGATAGAGCCATTCTGGACATGGTGTAGGG
>JBBPTT010000414.1:0-25466 GCA_038094175.1 Boletellus aff. lepidospora
CATCTTCACCGGGCTCGACATTCGATGGGGATACAACAACATTCGACTCTGAGAAAAAGATCAATGGAAGGCTGCTTTTATCACCCCCCTCAGGCTTTTCAAACTAATGGTCATGTTTTTTGGGTTTAACAATGCCCCTCCCACTTTTCAGAGTTTTATGAATCACATATTCGCTGACATTCTCACCGAAGGGTGGTTAAAGATTTACATGGACGATATCAGTATACACACAAAGGACGACATTGACCTCCACCACCAGTGCACTCTTCGTGTCTTTCAAAGACTCCGAGATCACAATCTCTTGCTCAAACTCTCCAAATGCACCTTTGACACCCCAAAAATAGAATACCTCAGAATGATTATTGGCCAAGGACAAGTCAAAATGGATTTGGTCAAGCTAACGGCTATTGCAGACTGGAAACCTCCCATCTTGGTCAAAGGAATTCGTAGCTTCCTTGGATTCACTAATTTCTATAGAAAATTCATTCCCAATTTCTCCAATATTGTCACCCCCCTTGTCCTTCTCACCAAAAAGGACGAACCCTGGCTGTGGACCCCACTCCAGGATAAAGCCTTCTCCACTCTCAAGTCTTCCTTTTCTTCCACTCCTGTCCTATCACTTCCTGACCCCTCCAGACCATTCTCACTCATGACTGACACCTCTCTCCTTGCAGCAGGTGCAGTCCTACTCCAGACGGACATTAATGGTGACCTTCACCCTTGTGCATACTTCTCTAAGATGTTTAATCCTGCTGAATGAAACTATGACATTTATGATAGGGAACTTCTAGCAGTCATCCTCACCCTGCAAGAATGGTGTCACTACCTCCTTGGCACCCCCCACTCCATCACCATCCTCACCAACCATAAAAACCTTTCCTACCTCAAGGATCCCTGTAAGCTCTTGTGCCAACAAGCCTGCTGGTCTCTTCTTCTTCAGGATTTCAACATCACCTGGAAGGTTACCCCCAGCACACAAATGGGACCAGCTGACGCTCTTTCTCAACAAGACTCTGTGGACACCTCCCTTGACAACATTGCCCCCATCCTCTCAGAACCCACCATCATTGCCACCTTTGACCTCGCTCTGGCAGACAAAATCTCTGCTTCCTTCCCATCCAATCCTCTTGTGCTTCGAGCGGTTAATGCTCTCAAGGACAGCTCCCCTCTTTTCCCTCGCTCCTCCCTCTCCAACTGGTCCCTACATGAGGGGAAACTGTATTTTCGAGATTGTCTTTATGTTCCCCCCGATGCTTGCTCCGATCTTCTTCATTCCCTTCACTCCTCCCCCACTTCTGGCCATGCAGGACAGTTTCACACCAAGATCTTAGTTGAACAAGATTATTGGTGGCCAGGTCTCACCACCTTTGTCAAAAACTTTGTTGCTGGCTGTGCCCTTTGCCAGCAGTCCAAGGTCAATACCCACCCTACTGTGCCACTGCTTATGCCCATTCCCTCTACCTTGACCCTCCCCTTCAACAAATCTCCGTTGATCTCATCACTGATCTCCCCCTATCTTCTGGTTTTGATTCCATCATGGTTGTGGTCAACTGTTACTTGCATGGAGTTATCCAGCAAGGTCAAAGGTTCGACAACAAGTCCAGAACCAATGAAAGCAACTAGACAAGTGCACACTCTGAGGTGTAGTGCAAGGACACGAGAGGATCTCTTTAACTGCAACTAGCAGTCTCGAGGAGGCCAGAAAACTACACATAGATTGTGTAGAACTAGCTAAGGAATAATAGTACAGGCCCGAGGTCTTTATATACAACCAACTATATGAGTATGACTAAGAATCGGCCGTGTTGGTGTCATCTATCATTACTACTCTTTGTACAGCATCTGGGGAGTGGGGAACACGAGGTGATGCGAGAGAATCACCTTAAGAGAAATGGGTTTATTAAAGAAATGGGTGCATCAAGTTCAAGGGGAAAAATGGGGGGCATAGCAACAGTGGTTGGACCCGTTGGAAGATGACTATCAGAAGATGACACAGTATCAAACGTGTATATCGAAGGAGGGGAGAAACTCATCAAGGTGGCTCTTCATACTCGCCTGTGCCAAGGGGTAGCGTTTCTTGTAACATCGACCATGGCCTTACAAAGGGGGTAATTCTGCTCCCTTGTCTTAAAACCATTGATGCCGCAGGCATTGCCAAACTGTTTTTTGACAATATCTTCAAACACTTTGGCCTCCATGATTCCATCATCTCTGATAGAGGCCCCCAATTTGCCTCAGCCTTTGCTCAAGAACTCGCCAGACTCCTCCAATATGATCTATGCCTCTCCACCGCCTACCACCCCCAAACCGATGGTCAAACTGAATGGACTAATCAAGAATTAGAAATGTATCTTTGTATTTTCTGTGCTAATAATCCCCTAGAATGGACAAATTACCTAATAACCATGGAATTCCATCATAACTCAGTCCCACACAGCTCCACCCAGAAATCACCATTCTCTCTCCTCCTTGGTTACAAACCGCAAGCCTACCCTACCTTGGGTAAAACCTTCCTTCCTGCCCTTACTGACTGCCTCTCCTCCCTAGCCAAGGCTCAAGCAGAGGCCCTCACGGCCCATGACTCTGCTCGCCTTGCCATGACTCAACACTCCACTCACTCCTTCTCTCCTTGGAAAGTAGGAGATAAGGTTTGGCTTGAAGCCACTAATCTCTGCATCCCATATCCATCTAGGAAACTCATGCCCAAGTGGCATGGACCCTTTGAAATATCACAGGTCCTATCACTGCTCACTTATTGACTCTGCCTTCCCCCCACTTGGAAAATCCACGATGTCTTCCATGCCTCACTTCTATCCCCGTTCAAACAAACTGATGCACATGGCCCATCATTCTCTAGACCACCGCCCACACTGATTGCCGACAAAGAGGAGTATGAAGTCGAAGCCCTTCTTGCACACCAGGGATCCCCTGGCCAATATAAGTACCTGACCACATGGAAAGGTTATGGCTCATCAGAAAATACCTGGGAACCCGAAAGTAATCTCCATCATGCCCCTCTTCTTTTATCCAAATATAAAAAAGACCATTACTTACAATAGATCCTAATGTACCTAGATCTCCATCCTTTTATTCCCCTCCTCTCCACCTTCCTTTTCATCTCCCTCCTCATCGCCTTTTTCACTCTTTACTGGTTTTACACTTGAGGTTCTCCATCATGTCCATCCCCACCTCTCCTCGCTCCACCTCCTCTTCCTCCATCTCTTCTAGTTCTGTTTGTCATGCCACCCTTTGAAATATTCCCGTACAAGCCACCCACCTCCCTCATCTCTCTGCCCATGTGCTTTACTCTGCCATCCTTTCTGAACCTGCCCTTGTCCTTGCCCTCGAATCCCTCCTTCTGTATATTGAGGATGAGATATCTCAAGAACTAGTATGCCTGTTCCATGATTGTACCCACACTCAAACACTTCACTTTCATGCTGCTCCCCTTGATCACCCCACTGGTTATGGTCTCCCCTTATGGTTGGCCATCAATCATATCCCTGAGCGAGTTTTATCCATCCTCCATTTACATGGTTTTCATGTTTTTGTCTCTCAATTACCCCTTGATCTTGTTTACCCTTTGTTTAGTACCATTTTTGCTAGCCTACCAGTTTTCGACCGAGATGAGTACATCTCTCAGGTCGTAACTACCCACCGCCTCATTGTTACAAGAAATGCCACCCTATCCCAACCAGCGCGACATGGTATGACCTTGATGAGTTTTTCGTCTCCATCTACCTATGCTTCCAGACTTGTAACTTCTATTGATAGTCATCTTTCCTCTGATTGGTACCCAACTCCCATGCCACCCCAGTTTAGTCTCAATCGTGATGCGCCCATTTCTCTTTCAGACACTTCTCTCCTAAGATGATTCTCTTGCATCATCTTGTGTTCCACCTGTACCTGGATACCGCAGTCTTCTTGTCATAACCCTTGACTCCTCGTTGGCCGATTCTTAGTCATGACAGATACTTAGTGGTATATAAAGACTTGTGACCTGTATTACCTTTTCTCTAGCTAGTTCTACGCAATCTACGTGTAGTTTTCTGGCCCCCTTGAGACTGCTTGTTGCAGTTAAGAGAGATCCTCTCATGTATTTGCACTACACCTCAGAGTGTGCACTCAACTAGTTGCTTTCATTGGTTCTGGACTTGTTGTCGAACCTCTGACCTTGCTGGATAACTCCATGCAAGCGTAACACTCATACTCTACTCCCAACAACCCTCTCCTGAGACTCCCCACTCTCCAATCTTCCCTGTTCACATCACCACTCCCACCTCTATATCTCCCTCATCTGTAGAAGGGACCACTCTTGTCAACTCTCAGCCTATCCCATCGACCCCTTCCTCGTCATCTGAGGACATCGATGAAATCGTCCATATGCCCCCAACCTCATACCTCATCGCCCTCCCTAATGGCACCACTGTACTTTCCTTGCCCACCAGAGTCCTCCCTTGTCCCTTTCGGCCCACTCTGGCCACTCCCACCTCATGATGTCACAATTGTCGTGAATTGGGACATTACATACAGGACTGCCCTCAATATTCCTACCCCCATTGCCACCAGTTCACTCCAGGGCATCATGTGCGAGAGTGCCTCTCCATGCAATGTGGCATATGTCAATACTGGGGACATGCAGATTGTGTCTGCCCTACTCATATTTGCTCAGGCTGTGATAGATCTGGTCACATACTCAATGACTGTCCGTTCAAGCACCTCACTCCTGCACAGGCTACCTCCATCTTTGGAGGAGGGTTGTCTTCTGAGAATTGAACCTGGAGTTCAATTGTACTATGGAGGTAATGTTACGATCTTCGCTCTCTCGTCTACCTTATTTCTTCTTTCCATTGAGTCGCTTCACTATGCCAGCCCCTACAGGCTATTCTCCCCTGTCTTTAGTCACTTCCTCTTTGTTTTCGGCCTGTTCACCCTTTCTGTCCATATTCTTTCAGATCTCTCCACTTAGTTACCGTTCCTGTACCTAGATGGTATCTTTCTTCTTTGTCATCGTTCTACTAAGTTCTATAGGTTTCTCTGATGACTCATCACTACCTATATATACCATTAGCTATCCCTTGTATTTCCTCACTCTTGTTCTACATGAATATACATAGTCTCGTGTCGCTCCTCAGTCTCGACTCTCTGAGAATCCTTTAGTCCTCGAGTACCCCTTGAGTCCTTCGTCTCCACTTGTTCTCCTAGGTAGTTGGGACGCTGAGACATCTTCGTGAGAGTCTGCCCCACTACAGGTTGCTTGAACGACACGAAAGTGCGTTCAACATAACAGATTTCAGTAGGGAGACTTTCTCAAGGAATGCAGAGGGATGTAATTTCTGGTATGTGGAGAGAAGTTCATGGGTGTTAGAGAGGTTGGATGCTGGTTCCCATGTGTTTTCTGCCGAAGAGTATCCTTTCCATTTGACAAGGTATTTTCTTCATCCAGCATGTCCTCTATGAGCAAGGATTGCTTCTACCTCGTATTCTTCCTCTCCCTTGATTTCATCAGGTGGGGGTTGTTACACTTGTGTGAAGTTATTCAGCAAGTCAGGAGATCGGATGACAAGTCCGAGCTCGAACAAAGATACTAGACAGCACACACTCTGAGGTGTAGTGTGAAGACACTAGAGGTTCTCACTAACTGTGAATGGCAGTCTTGTGGAGGCCAGATAACTACACATAGATTGTGTAGAACTAGCTAAGGAATGATGATACATGGCATGAGGTTTTATATACAATCTGGTATGACGAGTGACTAAGAATCAGCCATGGCGGAGTCATCAGAAGTTACTATGTGAGAATCGATATAGGGGAGTAGGGGAACATGAGGTGATGCAAGAGAATCACCTAAGAATATGTCCATTAATGGTACCAGCACATCAAAGGAAAGATCAAAGGTGGGAGGCATGGGAATGGAATAAGATCTGGTAAGAAGATGACTATCAGAAGAGGAAACAATATCAGAAGCATAGGTCAAAGGGGAAGATAAACTTATCAGAGTTCTAGTTCTATACACTGGTGTGTGAACGGTCATGTTTACTGTAACAATACCCCCAGCATAGACTGGAGGCCTTGCCTCCAAAATCCATACTTGCCTAGGAATCACCCATTTGGAATTAGGCCAAACCTCCATTGGAGTGGGAGGGGTTGGTATTCCCGTTTTGTGGGCAATTCTCCATAGCATGCGCCACACTATCACAGATTCCACAATGATGTCTAGGGCAGTTGTACTGGGAGTGACTGGGAGCCAATACCCTACACAATGGGCAGGTATATTCCAGACATTCAGGGCGATAGTGGCCAGTGCATCTACAAGTGTAGCAGATGGGGGAGCGAACTGATCCAGGATTCACTCTAACAATGAAGTTGACGAGTGAAGTGATGAGGGGTTGAAGGAAGTTGTCATCAAGTCTTTGATGGGCAGAAGCTCTTTGGGATCTAGATTGAGTTCTGGGAGGAGGAGTTGGGATGGGATGGTCGTTTTCATGGGGGAAAGGAGTATCAACTCTTTCCATGGGTGAGATGATTTCCCCTTTCGCCATGTATGAAGATGTCTTGCTGGGAGCGCATGTAGCAGCATAGGTAGCCAGTCAGGCAGTAGGACTACTCGATGGGTATCTGTCGAAATATGTGTGGGGAGGTGGTAATAAAGCGATAGGGTCAGATATGAACCCAGCACACAGAAAGTCTCAGGTTTGTTTAGCATTCAGTGACTATAGGATCGGCCACATGAAGTCGTGCATAGGGAGCATGGGGAGTCCAGCTAAGAGGGGTAAGATCCCATGACATACCAATAGCTCAAGGATGTAGTCTCTCATTCTGGAGAGTGCCACTCTAGACATGGCATAGGGCACTGCTAGCATTGAGTCGCTTGGGAGATGTTCTGTATGCAGGAAAAAGGCATGATAGTGGTGGTAAAGGTTCATGGTGAGCTGGAGGAACTCATTGGTCTTGAAGTTGGGTAGATGGCTTATCATAAGGACCAGGTGAACGTCTTGTAAGATCTTTTCCAGCACTTCCCACAATTGAAGTTTGGATAGTCTGTGGAACTGGTAGATCTCTCCTAAGGCGTTCTCCTCTGTGTGGGTGAGTCAATATCCCTCTAAGGGATCCAGGACAGAGGTAAGGGGCAAGTAAGTTTCAGTCATGATGAGGATGGGGACAAAGGAGCATTGTTTTTATTCATTCTGGGTCCACCCATCTCCTATTCAGCATCGGCAACTCCACCAGATGTTCCACCTCTTCTCCCATGACTTCCCTCCAGTTTCTCTCCTGTGGGGTTACCACCCTGTGGCATTTACTGTGGTGGCATATCAGCATCTTGATGGGAACCAGGGCCCCAATGTGGAGCACCCCACCCACTAGCATTCTTGTCCTGCTTCAACTGACCCATCACCCCATGACAGGTACAGCCAAGTCTTTTCCCAAACACGTACTTCTACAGCCCAGAAGCAGGACTTTATGGTGAGGTCGTGGGTTAGATATGCCACATATACTAATAGAGCAAAGACTAGGAGGGCGATGGACTCATGGAATTCGAGAGAGAATTGCATATTGAATGCAGTGTTGTGATGGATGGGATAGGATGGACTGTGGATGAGGTCTTGGTGACAGGAAGGGGTTTGTTTCAAGGTAGTTTTAGCTGTGCATGGACCAGGGTATTCAGATCAAATAGGGACTGTGGATTCAGGGTCATCTATTTGGGTAATATTGGATGTTACTGTGGAAAGGTGGCTGGGTGCCTTGCTTGGTAATTCCACAGTAATTCTCTAGAATTGGCCAAATTAATGGCAGGTTCCCAGGTATTTTCAGCTGAAGAATATCCTTTCCATTTGACCAGATAATGTTACGCTGAACGCACAACAAGTGTCATTCAAGCTACCTGTGGAAGGGCGGGCTCTCACAAAGAGGCCTCAGCGTCCTATCCACCTAGGAGAACAAGCTGGGACAAAGGACTCGAAGGATACTTCGAGGACTAAGGATACAAAGGACTTGAGGGGTACTCGAGGACGAAGAGGCAACACAAGAATGCGTGTTATTGCGAAGAACAAGTGTAAAGAAAAGACATGTGTGCTAAAGGTATATATAGGTGAAGATGAGTAATCATCAATGCCTATGGAACATAGTGGAATAATGAGATAAGCTGCTACTATCAAAGCGCAGCAGGTACAAGATACGATGGGTAACTAAGGGAAGTAATCCGAGATGACTCAGATGACACAGGAAAAGGGGCCAAAGACAAATAAGAAATGATTGAAGTGCTCGGCAAAACAAAGGGGGCCGGCACAATGAAGGGAAAGGATGGAAACGAGAAAGATACGAGGGGCTAGGGAGAAAATTGTAACAGATAACGCCTTCGTCCAAATGTACCTTGATGGGCCAAGATCTCTTCTATTTCATATTCCTCTTCTTCTTTAATCATATCAGGTGGAGGCTTTAAGATGTTCAGACCATGCTCTGCAGTTGCAACATAGGGTGTGAGAAGTGAGGTGTGAAAGACTGGGTGGATCTTCCAAGAGGAGGGGAGTCAGAGTTGAAAGGCAATGGGAGAAATTACTTTTTCGATTTCAAATGGGCCTTCTCGTTTAGGGGCGAGCTTTTTGGATGGATAGGAGATGTGAAGGTTTTTTCCTTCTAGCCAAACCTTGTCTCTGACTTTAAAGGGTTTGTATTTGGACCATATCCTTTCTTTTTGTTGTAGTTGAGCAGTTATGTGAGCAGCCTTGGCTTCTTTTTGGGCATTGTCGAGGATAGTCATTCATGACTCAAGAGTGGGGAGGAAGGTTTTTCCGATAGTGGGATAGGCTCAAGGTTCGTATCCCATCATTAATGTGAATAGTGTTTGCTTAGTGACTGAGTGAGTGGCAGAATTGTGAGCGAATTTGGCCATTGGGAGAAGATCATGCCACTTAGCAGGGTTTCCATCACAAAATATCTGAAGATATGTTTCTAATTCCTGGTTGACACACTCGGTTTCGCCATCTGTTTGAGGGTGATAGGCTGTGGACAATGCTACATCGTATTCTAGGAGTCGGGCGAGTTCTCAAGCAAATGCTGATGCAAATTGGGGACCCCTATCTGATAAGATTCAGTCATGGAGTCTGAATCTGGGGAAGATATTTCTGAAGAAAAGTTTGGCTACTCCTGCCGCATTGGTGGTTTTATTGCAAGGGAGGAAAACTACCCCCTTTGTAAGGCCATGGTCAACCACGACCAGTATCAAGTCAAAATTGGCTGATCTTGGGAGATCTGTGATGAGATCTATAGAAATATTTTGGAATGGGCAGCTCGCCTCCATGGGGTTGGGAACAGGTGGTGGTGTAGTAGGATGAGTATTGACCTTGTTTGCCTGGCAAACTGTGCATCCATGGACAAATTTCTGGACAAAGGTAGAAAGGCCAGGCCACCAATAATCCCATTAGAGTAGGGATAGAGTTCTGAAATATCCTCCATGTCCTCTGGCAGGGGATTCATGTAGCTTGGTGGTCAACATTTGTCATTGTGGTTCAGGGATGAAAAGACATCCCTTGAAATATAGCATGCCATCCTCCCATTTCCAGTCATTGGCTGAAGCTCGGGGAAATAGTAAAGAGCCCATTTGTGCTGCTGTAATGGCATTCTTCACAAGGGGGTCATCCTTGGTCGAGAGAGCTATCTTTTCTTGTATTGCGAGGTCTATGAGTTTGATGAAATGATCATGGGGAATAAGAATAACATCCTGATTGTCACTGGTTGTATCGATCTCCTCTTTTCTAGATAAGGCGTTGGCTGGAGCCATTTTATTTCCTGGTAAATTTTGATATTTGATATCGAAATCTTGCAGAAACAACATCCATCTAGCTTGTCATCTGGATAGCTTATGGGGTTGTTTAAAGTATGCCAGGTTCTTATGATCAGTTTGGATCGTCACCTGATGTTCTGTTCTAGATAGGTAATGCCTCCATTCCTCCAATGCTCATATAACTGCCAATAATTCCCTGTCATAGATGTCATAGTTTCGTTCTTTGGGGGAGAAGGTTCAGGAGAAATAGGCACAGGGATGGAGATCTCCATTTCCATCTGTTTGCATGAGGACTGCTCTGGATGCAGTAAGTGAGGCGTCAGTCATAACTGTGAAGGGCTTGGTAGAGTCGGGCATTTTGAGAACAGGTCTGGACATAAAAGCCTTTTGCAGGGTTCTAAAGGCTTTCTCACACTGTGATGACCAGTTCCAGGTGACTCCTTTCTTGGTAAGCTCATGGAGAGGTTGACTGATCCTGGAGAAGTCAGGGATAAACTTCCTATAGAAGTTGCAGAATCCAATGAATGAGTGGATTTGCTTTACTGAGGTTGGGCTATTCCAGTCTTTAATGGCTTTGAGCTTTCCTGGGTCAAGGGTGATTTCACCAGGTCAGACGATCATCCCGAGGTAATCTACTTTGGTGACATTGAAGGAACGTTTACTCAGCTTGAGGAATAAGTTGTTGTCCATCATTCATTGAAGAACTTTCATGTTCTTTCTGTATGTTCTCCCAGTTGTTTTGAGGCAATGATAAGATCATCCATGTATATGATCAGCCATCCTTCAGCGATCATATCAGCAAAGACATGATTCATGAGGGCTTGGAACATAGCTGGAGAGTTACTCTGTCCAAAGAACATGACTGTTGGTTTGAACAGTCCTACTGGTGTGATGAAGGTGGCTTTCCATTGATCTGGGGGGTGGATCAACACATTGTTATACCCCCATCTGATATCCATCTTGGTACAGATGGTAGCATCCTTTAGCTGATCCATGAGTTCAGAAATACGGGGTAATGGGTATGTGTTTTTGATTGTATGCTCATTGAGGTATCGATAGTCTTGGCAAGGTCATAGACCTCTGTCCTTCTTTGGTACAAAGAAGAAAGGTGAGGCCTGGGGCAATTGTGATGGCACAATAGTCCCCTTCTTTAGGTTTTCATTGACAAACTTTTTACAGGCTTCCAGCTCTTTCAGATTTAGTGGGTAGACTTTGGCTACTTTTGGTACAAAGGTATCTTTTAGGTCGATGTGGTGGTTATATTTCCTGGTCGGGGGAAGCTTTCCTAGTGGAGGTTCTTCAAATACTCGTTGGAACTCTTCGAATTCAGGGGGAAGGATGGTCTCCTTTTTGTTGGCCATTTCTGCTTGGGTGATCTTGGTAGAATGGGTTATCTTTTGTACTATTTCCTGGTTGATGAGGGTATTCAGATCCATAGACAAGTAGTGCAACAGATATCACTGTTCAATATGATCTCGTGAATGCAATATCTCATTGATGGATTCGGGGAGAATGATCTTGCTTTTAGTCCAATCGATTTCTGGGTTTACCATCCTTAGCCAGGACATTCCCAGGATAATGTCCTCTTCTCTACAATTGATGATAAGGAAATCCTGTTTTTCCAAAAGCAAAGATTCCATGTTTAGGGAAAGGGTCACTTTCCTTCGTATCATCCCATTCTCATTTAGAGTTCCATCTGCATTTGTGGCTTTAATAGGCATCTTCAATCGTTGGGTTTTCCATCCCTTTTGTTCCACGAGTTTGGCATTAATGAAACAATTACTTGCTCTGCTATCCACAAGAGCAGAGACTTCAGTGCTTTTTCCTGAGTTTTCTTCATGTACAGAGATGGGGAGTCGGATTGCTCGATCACTAGTCTTTGCTATGATTACAGGGGCTATTGTCACTGGAGAGGATGATGCTGAAACATCTCTCCTTCTTAAAAACCCGAGTCCTCTTTATTGGGCTGGGTCGCTTCTTCCTTTTCATCTTCAAAGCAAATGCTGAGTATCTTTACTGCCTCCTCCTCTGAGACCTTGTTGTTCTTTGTGAAGAACGTTTCCATTGGCCCATTGGTCTGTACAATGTGAGTAGCTGATGTCTGTTTATGTGGTGGTTGCACTTGCCTGTAGTTTTGTCCATAACTCCTTCCTCTAAAGGAGTTTCCTCCTCTTTGGTGGTTCCAAGTGGAGCACCCTGTTTTGTGGCATATGAAACACTTGTTGTTTTGCATATGCTCTGCCCATTCAGTGGGTGATAGCCTGATTACATCAACATCCATCGCATAGGGGTCTTTAGGAGTTCTGGAGGAAGATCTGTTATCATGGGGTCGATTTTGTCCAGTTCTCAGGAGCTGAGTTCTAGTCCTGATTTGGTCAAATTGGGCAGCCTTCTCCATCCATTTCTGCCATTTCTCAGGCATGGGGTCCACCGCTGTCATGAGATTCACTATATCCCCATTTACCGCTACCCTGAGGAGATCTATCAGGATTGTGTCTTGATGTCCCATTCCTGCATTTGCTACCAATAGTTCGAACTGTGCTTGGAAGGTAGGGAAGGTTTCCCGTCCTTGGTGTAAGGCGTATAGTTTGGATCTAGCCTCTGCTTGTGCATCTCCAGGGACAAAGGTTATAAAGAAATCTTTCTCCAGGTCGTTAAACGTAATGTTGATCTTCCCGGTAGAGGCGTCTTCCAACTTTTGATACCATCCTTCTGTGAATGTGGCAGTGAGTCCTGTCTTCATATTGTTCAGGAGGATAACTATCCTTGCCAGCTTGTCGTATACTTCATGGTTTAGCATGAAGTATGCTTTCATCGCTCTAAACCATCTCTTTGCATCTTCTGCCTTTCCACTAAATGCCTCTGGACATCCTGCTCTTATCTCCAATTTCTTGATCACAGCTGGAGTTGCTGCTGGAGGGCTAGGGATCAGGGCAGTCACTGGTACAGTCAGTTGGTGAGTCATGACTTTAGCAGGTGGAGGAGATAACTCAATTGGGGAAGGCTCTCTTGGGGTAGAGAGTCCAGAGGGTTCTTCTGGTGTTGGATCAGGGAGGACAGATATGATTGGGGGTGCTGGGGATACTTGTGATAATCGATGAAGTCTTTGTGGAGGTTGGAATGGATTAGGGGGAAGGTGAGCGGATCCAGGGATTCTTCATCTTTCAGATTGTGGGGCTGGGGAGTTAGCAACATACTCTTCCTTGTTGTCTGAGAATTCAGGTGGTCTGAACCTGGGTCGAGACATGATGGTTGATCGAGGGCCTTTCACTTCTCTTTAAGCAGAGGGCTGAGTTTTTCTAGGTTGGTCTGACTTGTTGAGCGATGAATGCATATAGGGGGATGGTGGCAGTGATGGTGTCTACCAATCTTAGGATGGTAGTGGCAGCTGGGACTAGGACGAGGACTAGCAAGTCCAATCTTCTTCCTGAAGATAACTTCATGGTTATTGGCTAGAGTCCTTCTGTTGAAGAGCAGGGACAAGAATAGAGCTAGTTCTTTTGTTATGCTTGCATGAAGTTATTCAGCAAGTCAGGAGATCGGATGACAAGTCCAAGCTTGAACAAAGATACTAGACAGCGCACACTCTGAGGTATAGTGTGAAGACACTAGAGGTTCTCACTAACTGCGAATGGCAGTCTTGTGGAGGCCAGATAACTACATGTAGATTGCGTAGAACTAGCTAAGGAATGATGATACATGACATGAGGTTTTATATACGATCTGGTATGATGAGTGACTAAGAATTGGCTGTGACAGAGTCATCAGAAGTTACTATGTGAGAATCAATATAGGGGAGTAGAGGAACACAAGGTGATGCAAGAGAATCACCTGAGAAGAATATGTCCATTAATGGTACTGGCACATCAAAGAAAAGATCAAAGGTGGGAGGCATGGGAATGGAATAAGATCCAGTAAGAAGATGACTATCAGAAGAGGAAACAATATCAGAAGCATAGGTTGAAGGGGAAGATAAACTTATCAGAGTTCTAGTTCTATATGCTGGTGTGTGAGTGGTCGCATTTACTGTAACAGGGGTCAAATGAAGTTAGGACCATGTTCTGGGGTTTCAACATATGGGGTAAGAAGAGAGGTGTGGAAGACCAGATGAATTTTCCAGGAGGAAGAGAGTTGGAGTTGAAAGAAGACAGGGGAAATGACTTTTTCGATTTCAAAAGGGCCTTCTCATTTAGGGGTGAGTTTTCTAGACAGGTAGGGAATGTAGAGATTCTTTCCTTCTAGCCAAACCTTGTCTCCAACTTTGAAGGGTTGATACTTGGACCATATTCTTTCCTTCAAGTGTTGTTGAGCAGAGACGTGAGCAGCTTTGGCTTCTTTTCAGGCATTGTCAAGGATGGTCATGTGAGATTCAAGAGCGGAGAGGAAAGTTTTTCCAATAGTGGGATAAGCTCAGGGTTCATATCCCATCATTAGTGTGAATGGTGTTTGTTTGGTGACCAAGTGAGTGGTGGAGTTATGAGTGAATTTGGCCATTGGAAGAAGATCATGCCACTTAGCAGGGTTTCCATCACAAAAGATCCTAAGATATGTCTCCAATTCCTGATTGACACATTCAGTTGCTCTGTCAGTTTGTGGATGATAGGCTGTGGATAAGGCTAGGTCATATTGCAGGAGTTGGGCGAGTTCTCTAGCAAATGCAGATGTGAATTGGAGACCTCTGTCTGATATAACTTGATTGTGGAGTCCGAATCTAGGGAAGATATTTCTGAAAAAGAGCTTGGCTACCCCTGCTGCATTGATGGTTTTATTGCAAGGGAGGAAAATTACCCCCTTTGTAAGGCCATGGTCAACCACAACCAATACAGAGTCAAAACCAGCTGAGATTGGGAGATCTGTAATTAAATCCATAGAAATATTCTGGAAAGGGCGGTCTGCTTCCATGGGGTTGGGGATTGGTAGCGGTGTCGTGGGGTGAGTATTAACCTCATTTGCCTGACAAACTGCACATCCATGGACAAACTTTCAAATGAAAGTTGAGAGACCAGGCCACCAATAATCTTGTTGGAGCAAAGATAGGGTCCTAAAATATCCACCATGCCCTCTGGCTGGGGATTCATGCAACTCAGTGACCAAAGCCTGTCATTGTGGTTCAGGAATAAAGAGACATCCCTTGAAATACAACATTCCATCCTCCCATTTCCAGTTGCTGGCATTGGCTTGGGGAAAGAGCGAGGATCCCATTTGAGCAGCAGTGATGGCATTCTTGGCTAGGGGATCATCTTTGGTGGAAAGGATCACTTTTTCTCGTATAGCAAGGTCAATAAGGTTGATAAAGTGATCGTCAGGGATGAGAACAACATCCTGGTTGTCACTGGTTGTGTTGATCTCCTCTTGCCTAGATAGAGCATCTGCTGGGGCCATTTTGTTTCCAGGGAGATTTTGATATCGAATATCAAAGTCTTGCAAGAACAACATCCATCTAGCTTGTCAGTGGGATAGCTTATGAGGTTGTTTAAAGTATGCCAGGTTCTTATGATCAGTTTGGATTGTCACCTGGTGTTTTGTTCCCAATAGATGTTGGATTTCTTGACAATCAGTGTTGTCACCAGTGAGTTGCACATGATGACGTTTCCTTGATATTACTTGGTCAGCGATCAAAGCATGTGATACTTAAAATTTTACACCTTCCCTTCCTGTTCTCCTCAGTTCGTTGTTCAGCACAATGACTGAGGTATGTTCACTATTATCCACAGAGACATTATTACTTACATATCATAAGTATGCTCTGTGCTAGGTTAGCTGACAATATAGTTTGTTGTTCGGCACGACGACTGAGTACGCTCTGCACTAGGTTTCCTACAGGTTATGAGCCCTGAGCAAATTAGATAGACATTTGCTCACAGTATAGGAAACATCACAGAGACAAGCCAACCCCTAACTTGTAACTGTCAGAACAGGCAAACAGGATGGGGAAATTTGAAAATGTCCCAGAATTACATGGGACCGAGAATTATTATGAATGGTGGTGCCAAACAGAGCAACTCCTTCTTGGGGAAGGGGTTTACAATCACGTCAGCCAGGGAACAAACCCATTCAGTTACATCAATTATGCATCAGTGATACTGATGCCATACAACCCATCTTCACCAACCATAGCAGAAAAAGAGCAAATTGAGACATGGCTGAAAGACAACGGCAAGGCAAAGTCAATCATCATGCAGAAGATTGGCTCATCCATTTTGACTCTTATACCTGATAACATCGCCATTATGGCACAGGATGTTTGGGGAACCTTGGCAAGCCATTATGACCGAGCCGACATCTCTCTTCAATTTTCTATAAAGACAAAGATCACTGGATATCAAATGAAAGGCATCTCAGACACAGAGCACTATGTTGCAGCACACATCCATGCAAATGACAAACTGGCTCGGATGGGAGCATGACTGACAGACAATGAAGCTATATATGTGCTTCTCTGTGGACTACTGAAGACTGGACTGTGGCCAGTGATTCGCAAGTCAATAGAAGGCGAGATTGAGCAGAGCAATGAGTATATGAGATATGCTTCCCTCATACAAGCCCAACCTCTAGCAATACCACCACCACCTACTACCACTCCATCCACACCAGAACCTCATAGCAGAAACCCCTTCGTCACACCTCAGGGGAGTCCCTACTCAGCTTATACTCAGCCACCATCCCTCAACCCTTTCATCTTGAGACCGGCATTCTTCTCACACCCACCTCCAACTTCGTATACTCCCCAGATCTTCCCATACACGTATCCACCCCCCTCAATGGGAGCATGGCCATACACCTTCCAGGAGGTGGTGCAGACTGTTCTATGGGAGGCAATTCAAATGCTTAATGAGTCCACCACTCCAAGATCTGGCTCAGAGTATGTGTCGGCAGCTGTTGGGAGTCCTGGAGGTACTGGGAGCATCAACCCAGCAACGGGGTTGCATAGGACAAAGAACAACCCCAGCGGTATGCCATGTACGAATGGTATATGTATTGAGAGAGGGAGCACAGATGGTCACAACCTGGCGAACTGTTTTCAGCATGGCAGTGGGAAGGCTAGGCAGGCTCCGTGGCATTAGAAGAAAAAGTGAGTGGTCCTAGGAGATGCATTTAAAAAGGCAGCTGAGAGTGCAGTGGCAGTTACTGGTGCTGACTTATCAGTTCCACCAACACCAGCAGTCAGCATTGTCTCACCTGCTGTAGCAGCACTGGCAACATCCACAGACAATAAGATGTTTCGGGATTTGTGCTGTGCTATCAGTACTGATCCAGGTCTTGGGGACACTCTAGTCACCATCCTTGACTCTGGAACCACTAGTCACCTGGTCTGTGATCGGTCACTATTCTGGACCTTTGATCCACATGGTGGGGTTGAGATGCAGACTGCCAACCAGGGCGTGTTGTCAATGCAAGGCAGTGGGGACTGCATGGCAGTTCTGACACTTGGGGGCAAGCAGCTGTGTCTGAAATTGCACAACTGTCTCTTCGCACCTGATGCAAGCCTGAATCTCATCTCAGTTGGACAGATGGTTGATGCAGGATGGGACATACAGTTCTCAGGTAACCTCTCTTGCTGTCACCTGGGTTACAGTGGGGCCCTCCTGGGTGAAGTGCCACTTGTAGATCAGCTTTGTCCAGTATCTTTGGACTTCCTTCCCCCTCCAAGTGCGATTGGTCGTCAACTGTTGGCATTTACTACAGTTCACCCAACAGCGCCTGATTTGTGGCACGCCCGGCTAGGTCATGCAGGGGGTGCAATCGCTCATGTTGTGTCTGCTTCAACAGGAGTGCCAGCTCTGTTGGGTGATCAGGGGACATGTGAGAGCTGCATGCTAGCGAAGCATCCATGTCAGGCATATCCATTGTCCATCTCAGTACCAGTGAAGTTGTTCCTGGAGATGGTCCACAGCGACATTTGTGGGCCATTCCCTGTCACCACCATTCATGGAAAGCACTATTTCATTGCATTTTTGGATGACTATACAAACGTGATCAATGTGCAATTGCTAGCTGGGAAAGATCAGGCACTGGAGGCCTGGAGGGTGGTGTGTACACGCTGGGAAACCAAATACGACTTGCAGGTAAAGGCTCTGCAAACTGATAATGGGGGGGAGTTTGTCAGCACGGTGTTTGGGGCATACCTGCATGATGCAGGGATAGAGCACCACAGGATTGACCCTTATGTCCATCAGCAGAACAGGAAAGTGGAGTGAGCTATACGAACACTGCAGGGGCGTGCATGTACCTGCTTGGAGCAGGCACGACTGTTGCCAGGGTACTTTGGTGAAGTGGTCCTGCTGGTGGCATATCTCTGGAATCTCACTCCTTCACACTCACTCCCAGCTGGCCAGACTCCCTTTGAGATGCTGCATGGATACAAGCCTGATCTCTCGCACCTTAGAGTCTTTGGGGCATGGTGTTTTGCTTGTGTGCCAACTGAGTTCCATCGAACAACTGGGGCCCACTCAATTGAGGCTGTCTTCATGGGGTACCCAGACGGGGTCAAGGACTGGCACCTCTGCAATTGCATGAGTGGCGCTTTCTTCAACTCTCATGATGTGGTGTTTGATGAGGAGTCCATTCTGTGCCATGGGGATTCCTCTGGTGAGGTTGAGCCTTCATCTGATGCCTCTGTTCCTGGGGGCCCTGGGAGTGTCACATTGGCATCGTCTGAGGGGGGGCATGGACTCTCACCTCATGGATGCAGCTCGTCCTTGTCCTCTCTCTCCTCTCTGTCCACCTTAACGGAGTCAGAGGACGATGTAGCCACAGATGAGAGGCCAGGGACCAGTGGAGAGCCTGACCGTACAGCAAAAATGAGCTTCATTATCACAGAGCAGGCAAACATGTCAATTCGAAGTGATCAGCACTGTGACCCAAGCCAGCCTAGTTATGACATGGATATCCCACCCGTGAACTATGATGAAGCAATGAAAAGGTCAGATTGTGCTGAGTGGAAGGCTGCAATGGAGTGAGAGTTAGGTCTGATGAAGGAGATGGGAGTGTGGGAGCTCACAACGGCACTGAAGGGAAGGAAGCTAATTGGGAATAGATGGGTCTTCGAATTCAAGCCAATTGACCTGAAGGGCAGCTCAAGGTTCAAAGCGAGACTGGTGGCACAGGGTTTTTCACAGATCCCTGGCATTGACTTCCACCAGACCTATGCACCAGTCACACAACAAGCATCAATAAAACTTCTCATCGCTCTGGCATCTGAACTCAACTGGGAACTCAACTGTTTCAATGTGAAGCGAGCATTTCTCCATGGGAAACTCAGTGAGGAGTTATACATGAAGTAACCATGTGGATTTGAACGGCTCAGAAAGGACGGACTTCTTCTAGTGTGCAAAGTGCTTAAGTCACTGTACGGATTGAAGCAGGTGGAATTTGACTGGTACAAATTACTCTCTAGTGTCCTCGAAGCATTGGAGTTCAACCAATCAGCCATCGACCTCGCTGTGTTCATCTTTGATAAGGTTGAATCAGGGGTGCGTATCATTTGCATCATTGCCTGGCATGTAGACGATGGACTGGGAGGGAGCAACAACAGATGGTTCTTAGACTGGGTAAAGGGGACCATCACACACCACTTCGGGATCAGTGATCTGGGACCTGTGACTCTCTATCTTGGGATGCAGATTGAACGCAAACGAGAGACAAAGGAAATATAGATTCATCAAGAATCCTACATTGACCATCTTTGCGACGAGTATGGGCTGACAGAGATGAACCCAGTTTCTCTACCCATGGATCCCAAGGTGATGTTCGGGCCAGATGGACAGGAGCATCCATCCATCGAGAATCTTCAGACAGCATACAGAAAGCTGATTGGGGAGCTAATCTACCTTTCGACTTGCATGTGCCCAGACATCACACAAGCTGTGCAGCAGCTGTCACAGCAGTGCTCAAAACCAGAGCCACGACACTATGCAGCTGCAAAGTGGGTTGTATGCTACCTGAAAGGAATGAAAGGACTGTGCCTGCATTACGGGTGTCCAACCTGCGATCACTCCCTCCATGCCTACATTGATTTGGACTGGGCAAGTTCAGCGGAGGACAGCACCTCAGTAAGCAGGTACGTCTGGTACTACTATGGGGGACCAATCACACATGCACCGAAGAAGCAGCAAGTGCAAGCGCTGTTGTCCACGGAGCCTGAATATGTGGCACTTACACCCTGTGTCGCAGAAGGGATATGGATTCACTCCCTACTAGAGACACTTGACCAGAAGGCCCCTAGACCGACGTTCATCTGCTATGACAACACTGGAGCAGTTGCGCTTGCGTCCACATCCATGAACCACACCAAGATGTGTCACATCTGCCTATGGTATCACTTCATCTGAGACTGCATCTGGGAGGGGGCATTCTCCCTCAAGTGGGTGCCCATGCATCATAACACAGTGGACATCCTCACGAAGCCTCTCGCATGGGTGGCTTTCCAAATGCATTGTCTTGCTCTTTCGCTGGTGTCACACTGAGGGGGCATGTTGGATTTCTTGACAATCAGTGTCATCACCAGTGAGTTGCATGTGATGATGTTTCCTTGGTATTACTTGGTCAGTGATCAAAGTGTACGATACTTAAAATTTTACACCTTCCCTTCCTGTTCTCCTCAGTTCATTGTTCGGCATGATGACTGAGGTATGTTCACTATTATCCACAGAGACATTATTAATTACATATCATAAGTATGCTCTGCGCTAGGTTAGCTGACAATATAGTTCGTTGTTCGGCACGACAACTGAGTATGCTCTATGCTAGGTTTCCTACAATAGATAGTGTCTCCATTCTTCTAGTGCTCAGATAACAGCCAATAACTCCTGATTGTAGATGTCATAATTTCGTTCCTCAGGAGAGAATGTTCAAGAGAAGTAGGCACAGGGGTGAAGATCTCTGTTTCCATCTGTTTGCATGAGGACTGCTCCAGAGGGAGTGAGTGAAGCATCTGTCATGACTGTAAAGGGTTTGGTGGAGTCTGGCATCTTGAGGATAGGTCTAGACATGAAGGCTTTTTGTAGGGTCCTAAAAGCTTCCTTGCATTCTGGTGACCAGTTCCAGGTAACTCCTTTCTTGGTGAGTTCATGAAGAGGTCGACTGATCCTAGAGAAGTCAGGGATAAACTTCCTGTAGAAGTTGCAAAATCTGATGAATGAGCAAATCTGTTTTACTGAGGTCAGGCTATTCCAGTTTTTGATGGCTTTGAATTTTCCTGGATCAAGGGTGATCTCACTGGGTCAGACTATCATTCCAAGGTAGTCAACTTCAGTGACATTGAATGAACATTTACTCAGCTTGAGGAACAAGTCATTGTCCATCATTCATTGAAGAACTCTATGAGTTCTTTCTGTATGTTCTCCCAGTTGTTTTGAGGCAATGATAAGATCATCCATGTATATGATCAGCCATCCTTCAGCGATCATATCAGCAAACACGTGATTCATAAGGGCTTGGAACGTAGCTGGAGAGTTGCTTTGTCCAAAGAACATGACTGTTGGTTCAAACAGTCCTACTGGAGTGATGAAGTTGGCCTTCCATCAATCCAGAGGATGGATTAAGACATTGTTGTAACTGTTACGCTGAGTGGACACTTGTGTTGCTCAAGCAACCTGTGAATGGGGTGGACTCTCATGAAGAGGTCAACAGCATCCCAAGCACCTAGGAGAGCAGAGAGGATTCCAGGCAGAGACAAATGACAGAGACTAGGACTTGGAGCAATCTGAGGACTTGAGAGACACAAGGTACGCATATATTGCATAGAGCAAGAGTGAAGTAAATACATGTGAGAATAAAGGTATATATAGGCTAGCTTGAGTAAGCAGGGAAGCCTATAGAATCGGAAGGAATGATGACAAAGGAGGAAACGACCATCAGGGTACAGAGATGGTAGTTAGATGGATAGATCCAAGAGGATTCGGATCAAAGAAGAATAAGGGCCAAAGATGAACAGAATAAACACATAAGAGGAAGAATAGAGGCCATAGGGGCCCACACAGCAAAGGGATTCGATGATGATAAGGAAAAGACAAGATGAAAGGGAGACAATCGTAACAGTAACCCCATCTGATGTCCATCTTGGTGAAAATAGTGGTGTCCTTTAGTTGATCTGCAAGTTCTGAAATGTAGGGGAGTGGATACACATTTTTGATCGTATGTTTATTGAGATACTGATAATCTTGACATGGTTGAAGACCTCCATCTTTCTTTGGTACAAAGAAGAAAGGCAATGCTTGAGGCGATTGTGATGGCACAATAGTTCCTTTCTTTAGGTTTTCATCAACAAACATCTTACAGGCTTCCAGCTCCTTGGGGTTTAGCAGATAAACCTTGGCTACCTTTGGTACAAAGGTGTCTTTAAGGTTGATGTGGTGGTTATACTTCCTAGATGGGGGAAGTTTGCCTAGCAGAGGTTCTTCAAACACTCGTCGGAATTCTTCAAATTCTGGAGGAAGGACAGTTTCCTTTTTGTTAGCCATCTCAGCCTGGGCGATCTCCATGGAGTAAGTTATCTTCCGGATCATTTCTTGGCTAATATGGGTGTTCAGGTCTGTCAATAAATAGCACAACAGATATCACTGTTTGATGTGATCTTGTGAATGTGATATTGGGCTGATTGATTCAGGGATAATGATCTCGCCTTTGATCCAATTGATTTCAGGGTTTACTAGTCTTAGCCAAGACATTCCCAGGATTATGTCTTCTTCTCCACAATTGATGATGAGGAAGTTCTGATTTTCCAACAGTAGTGATTCGATGGTCATGGACAGGGTTACTTTCCTTCATATCATCCTGTTCTCATTTAGGGTTCCATCTGCATTTGTGGCTTTGATGGGTATTTTCAATTTCTGGGCCATCCATCCCATCCTTTCTACCAGTTTTCGATTTACGAAACAGTCACTGGCTCCACTGTTGACTAAAGAAGAGAGTTCTGCTGTCTGCCCAGTGCTTTCCTTGGTTAGGGAGATAGGTAGTTGTATTGCTCAATCAGCAATCTTGGAGATAATTACTGGAGCAGCCTTCTCTTGGTTGGTCCATCCTACCATGGTTTTCTTAGTCCATGTCATTGACTCTGTTCGTGCTGGCAATCCTTCCTTGTTTGGCCAAGTGAGATGAAGGACTTCTAAAGTGTCTTCTGAGGAGATGTTCAGTTCCTTCATCACTTGGGCCACTGGGTTGTCTGCTTTGATCATCCGAATATCATGGTTCTCATGGATAGAGGGTGAAACATGCCTACTGGTTTGCCATCTTTCTTTTCTAAGGAATCAGTTTACTCATTCTTTGGTAGAATGCCCTATTTGTCAAAGGAAACCTTCTTTGTTTCTTTGTTCTTGGGTTTCTTCCAGAGAAGTTGTAATGATGTTGACATCCATGTCATTTGTATCTATATCCATGGCGTCAGGGTCCTCGTCGGGGATCTGGAGTTCGATGTAGTCATTGGGGTCTGGTTGATTTGCATGCAATTGCCTTGTGTGGGTTTGGATTAGGTCAAATTGGGCTGCCTTTTCCATCCATTTCTGCCAAGAGCTTGGTGGTGGGTCTACTGCTGTCATCAGGTTTACAATGTCAAAGTGGACAGCGATCTGAAGGAGGTCAATGAGTAAGACATCTTGCTGACTCATGCTGGTGTTACCAACTAGAAGCTCAAATTGAGTGCAGAAAATGGAGAATGTTCTCCAGCCTTGTCATAAGGTGTACAATTTGCTATGGGCATCTGCCTGAGCATCTCCTGGAGAGAAAGTGATGAAGAAATCTTTTTCTAAGTCATCAAAAGTAAGTTGAATCTGTCCTGAGGATTTCACCATGTTGTCAATTTTCTGATACCATCCTTCAGTGAAGGTGGCAGCAAGTCCCGTTTTTAGGTTGTTGAGGAGGATAATGATCTGTGCTAGCTCATCATAAACTTCATAATTGATTGTGAAGTAGGCTTTCATAGCATGAAACCACTGTTTAGCATCTTCTGTTTTTCCATTAAAGGGGCCAGGATTTCCAGCACAGATTTCAGATTCTTCTTGAGGAAAGAAGGAGGATGCTATTAGAGTAGTGGGGGCAGGTAAAGGAGCTGGGATGAGAAACGTAGGGTTGAGGTGGGAAACAGGCATGGGAATGGATGGGGACTCAGCAAGGATGACATGGACATGAGGGTCCTCCTCCATCAGTTGATCTGGTTGGGATTGTTCCATCTGAATCAGTTCTAGGAGAGAAGGGATGAAGACAGACATTTGGGTCGGGGATTCTATTCTTGCAATCTCAGGGTGGTGTGGTCATGCTGTGGTCATTGGTTCTGGTGATCTTGCAGATCTTGCAATGTGTTCCCGGCTTTCCATAGAAGATCCGGTAATTCTTCTGATCAGTGATGGCAGGGATGATGTAATCCCCCTTTTGTGTTGGATGGTGGGGCTTTCCCAAGCATCTGGTATTGACTGCAGACTGGTTGGTGGAGCAGCAGGTTCATGGATCGGTCCATGTATCCTTCTGCAGCTGCTAGATGTTGATGGCTCTCTTCCTGAGCGGTGAGGTGGTCTGGTAGACATTCCGAACATGATCAGTGGTAGAGGGACTTGCCAGGTACCCTCTCTTTCTGCTGGTAAGCTTCAAGCTCATCATTGTGGTGATGACTCTTCTTCATCTGTAGATGTCTCTGGGTTAGTGCCTCTGGGCTCCCACATGTTGATTACTAGGTTGGTTTAGGTTGACAGGATAGGACTGCATATTGGGCGATGGTGGCAATGACAGTGTCTACCAATCTCGAAATGGTAGTGGCAGCTAGAACAAAGGTGAGGTCTAGCAGGTCCATTCTTCTTCCTGAAGATTACTTCATGGTTGTTGACTAGAGTCCTTCTGCTGAGAAGCAGGGACAAGAATATAGCTAGTTCTTTTGTTATACTTGCATGGAGTTATCCAGCAAGTCAAGAGGTTGGATGATGAGTCCAAGCTCCAACAAAGACACTAGACTAGCGCACACTCTGAAGTATAGTGCAAAGACACAGGAGGATCTCACTAGCTGCTACTTGTGGTTTCGTGGAGGCCAGAAAACTACACATAGATTGCATAGAACTAGCTGGAGAGCTATGGTACAAAGTGGACTCAACTATATAGTACAGGGACAGGCTGTGCACATAGCTGTGATGAGTCAGGATGAGTCACGGGTAACTAAGGTGATTGATGTATCAATGCACAGCATCAATGATGGAAACAAGAGATCAAAAGATGACAGCTGCGAGGCTATGTATAGTTACCATCACAGTGAGATGGTGAAGGTGTGACAATGTGAAGAGGTGATAACGTGAAGAGGTGAAAGGGTGACAGGGTAAAGGAGTAATGAGCTACAGGGTCAGTTCAGAGGGAAGCCACAACTTGGCTAATGCCAGGGGGGGTTCTAGAGGTCTTCGGTGGATGTCATTAATGGATTGAGAGTGTTATGCGGAACACATGTCTTGTGTCGTTCCAGCAACCTGTGGAAGGGTGGACTCTCACAAAGAGGTCTCAGTGTCCTAACCACCTAGGAGAACAAGGGAGAGCAAAGGATGAGGGACTCAAGGGGCACTTGAGGACTGAGGAGTGACAAAAGACTACATGTAATTGCATAGAACAAGTGTAAGGAAAATACATGAAGTGGCTAATGGTATATATAGGTTATGATGAGTCATCAGGGAAACCTATGGAACATTGTGGAATGATGACAAAGAGGAGAAGTACCATC
>JBBPTT010000415.1:0-14534 GCA_038094175.1 Boletellus aff. lepidospora
AGTATCGTCGCCTGTCAGACTTGTGGAGATGATGAAAAGCGATAGGTTTGATGGGCGTTCAGGTAATTTGAAACTGGTGTGATACAAGTGCGTCTGGCCCCCGAGCTCATAGTTCGTTTTGTTAGATTTTGGTACTGTCCTAATCAAATGATAATGGTATTTACTCCTGTGCTCAATTGACGTTGATCCTGAGGGCACCCGTGACGGTCCACAGCTCTTGCTCATCGACCATTCGTGAATCACCTGGCCCGTTGAACGCCCATCAAACCTAGCGCTTTTCATCATCTCGTTTTTCGAGTCGAATGCACTCCGATCGCCCATTGGGTCTCTAAACCTCTCCACATCTGTCGGGAAATGCGAGCTACGCTGAACAATACGAGACCTGTCGAACAATTTGCCCGGGCTAGCGTTGAGTACGTTCATTTCCTGCCTTTTCACCGCTCAGACTTCCACCTCATCAGGGACGGAATCACTTGGATGTGAATAATCGACGAGTTGGAAGAGGAGACCCCAAGGTACAAGACTTTCATGACTGGCTACGTTGATGTCCACTCAGGTTGGTGATGATCGGCGTCTTGTATGTCTTTAGAATGAGATGCAGCGTTGACGGAATTTTCTCGGCCGATGAAGTAGGTGTGTTCGACATGCCTCTTGCGACCATAACCAGCGTTGGAAAGAGTTTGCTACAATCGATAACCGAAGAAGGCGTCGAAAGGACAAGCCGCACAGCAAGTACTGATCAGTTTGATTGCTGTAGAGGTTACGCCGCAGCGCGGGTCAGTTGAGATAGGTTGTCCGAGCCTCTTCCCGACGCCTGGGACCGTTAAAAAGTGAGGACATACGCTCTTACTTTTCTCCACGAGTCGGGTTCTTAAGCATGTTATTTCAAAGCCCCGTGTTGGAGTTTAACAGATTTGATCGAGATCATGGAAGCGAACTCCCTCTCAGACACGAATGTATCATGCACCGGAATAATGAGCACCCGCTAGCCCCTCATTATGATCGAAGGCAGTACGGAACGGACTTTCAAAGACGCAATCAGAAATCAGCCTGAGAACGGACGTCTGACCAGTCTCGTCGGCCCGCCTCTCGTTGTATCGACCAGCAAGCTGCTGGTAACGCTGGGACCTGAGGTACGTGATCGCCAGCACAGGTTTTGTCCTGTGAGGGGACATATGACAAGCTGTCTCAAATATTTAGTAGATTTCCTACTCTTCTGGTCCTCTCACTGGACTCTAATAGGACCAGCAAGGCAGCAAAGCCGCTCGACTTGCGACACCATAAGTGGCCTTCAAATGTTATCGGCCACTGTCCTATGATGATATCAGTGTCTGTGTTCGGTAAAGATCATGTACACACCCACGACTGTTGATTGCGAGTATCGCACTGAAGAAGCAGTGGCATGTTCACAAGCCCATCCCGGGCCGTTGCAAGGCCACTGAAATTCATTGACACAATCATTACTTTCCGTCAATTTCCATTACACTACTACACCATTACCCTTTTTCTCTTTCGGCGCTCCTACTCCTGGCTCCTTCACCTTCCTCAGCCGCTTGCTCTTGTTCAGTCAAAATGCACTGTAGTGACTACAACCCGAGCTCACCCTGGCCGTTACGACACAAACGAAATGGAGCAAACAGAGTCCGGCGTAGAGTCCACGCCGTAGACGGATCGAGCAAGTGCATGATGAAGTCAGTGTCCCAGTTGTTCGCTGTCATGTGGAAGGTCACGAATTCTGATGTCGCCGTAGACTAGAAAGACTCGGAGGGCGGCAGGATCTACGAAACGAAACGACAATCAACAGCGTGTACAAAACGCGCGCATGCATGATGTATCGCCTTCAAGTTCCAAGATCTGCTGCTAACCTGTCGCATGTTGCCCAAATCGGTTTCGTACGAAGCGACGAAGACGGTCTTCGTCGACAGTAAAATGACAGACGTAGTCCAGGTTTGTGAGTACAATGATGTTTGTCCGTGACCAGCTGGTAGGTTGTCCGTGTTCCGCCATGATCGGCCTACAACCTTGGACGGCCTGGGGCACAACAGAGACACGAACTTTCGCAAGGCCAACCCGACGATTGCCCTGGAACAACATGAGCCATGACTCTGATATGAAGCATCTCGGACCCATGGTGGGATTCAGATGACTTGGTCATGTCACGCTGAGAACATTGACAGCAACCCGTCGATCGCATATCCTGACGCTATGTGGAGATTAATCTCGGCTGGCACATCGCAAATTTGCCCCCTTCGCTTGTTTGACGTCCGTTCTACGTGGTTTTTCCTGTTTCCGGTGGCTAGAGTTGCACTGCATTGTCTGTACGATTGAGCTGAAGCACTTCGGTGCGCAGGTCGAGCTATACGGGCAGCGGTAAGTTCGCTTCCGGGTATTATTACAAGGCTGCACTCTAGAGACGTCCAAAGACTAGACCTAAACTTGACCTTTCGGGACGACCAGTTCGTGTCAACGGTATGTAAACAACTTTCTTCCAGTCCATGGTTTCTGCCGCGGTCGCAGGCGGTAATTCCCAGTATCAAAAAAACACAAATACTTCATACTACCCAGACAATTCTGTTCGGTTCATCCAATCGAACAATAAGCACTCCCCAGTTGTTCCCATCTGCCCTGACATCGAACCCAGCTCTAGGGGACTGAATCAATAGCTTGTGATAGTGTCTGTCAGGAAAACCCACTTGCGCAAATGCCTTTGTATCGCAGGTCTGAGCACGGCGATGCCTCCAAAGGAGTGAATTCCTCGACCTAGCATACACCACGAGGCTCAACGCGAACCTGGAGCCTCGAAGTACAGAGAACCACGTACCCACGATCAAACAGATTTCGGGGTCACCTCTGCGAATCGCTCCTGCGATAGCTTCTTCAGAATAAGAAATGGCTTCTTTGACCTTGAGTCCGTGCAGGTCGACTCGGCACGCAGGTTGATCCTACGTGAGAAGCCATGCAGTAAAAGATACACTTTCCCTCGTAGCACCCTACCTGGTTGTTTTCTGGGGATAATTTTGAGCCGTACCCACACAGTGACGAACGTAAGCCTACTATTAAAAATCATAGCACTCGCCTGGGCGTCGAGGAGTTTCTGGTTGAGGGCGTGATGATCACCAAGTGTCTTGGCTCTGGCGCGGTCGGAGAGGCTATAGGCGTTCTGACTTTGTCGATAACATCGAGCCATCAATTGGCCCTCATTCTCGGCTCTGGCACGGAGGGACTTGTAGGTTTTAACCGTCGCAATATCATTTCTCTGGGCTACGTCCCTGTCGTGTTGCCGCTCCTCGTATTGGGAAACTTGCGGTTGGGGCGTTGTGGTTGTGCTTCCATACGACGGTGGAGAGTGATTCCTCAGATGGGTCTCGCGTCGTCGAAGGGACCGCCGCCGCCGAGCTCGGGGGCGGGAGCCATCGCAGGACGGGGTGTCCTTGCATCGTGCAAATGCAAAGGCTATGGCAGCAATGACCCCAACTGCTGCGACACCCGCTACGACACCTACTGCGACCAGGGACTCGTGCATGGTGGGGGTGAGAGGACACAACGCTGATCGAATCGAGCGCCCGGGGGCGAGGCCTCGTTGTCTACACGTGGGCAAGCTCCTTCTACTAGGCGCCGAGAATCACTAGCAAGTGAATCAGGGGGCTCTTGCTCACCCCCGTGTCTCGGGTTTATCTACACGTCAGTTCAAGGCTCCCCAAAGTCGGACGAACACGTCCTGATGGCGGAGGCCTAAGGACCAAGATGCAGCCAGCTGGTCATTGTCACCTTTTGTGTTCAAGCCAAGTTGTTTCCTCGTGCTGAAGTAAGCAACCTGAATACGGCCAGTGTGTACAGGATCCAAAACAATCCGAAACCTCCACGTCAAGAATCTTCGGCAAATCGAACCCTGCCCTTGGGTTTCTTCCTTGGTTGGTCCATGTCAGTACCACCATCTGTCTCTGTGTGTTTACGTTTCCTCCGCTTTTCCTCCACCGTGGGTGCTGCTTCCTCGACTGGTGCGGCAAACACCTCAGCACGCTCGGCACGGCGTCTGGACGCTGCCTCTGTTTGCTACGTGGCATGTACCAACAGGAAAGTGAGTTCTGGCAGTGTATACATACCTTTTGCTTTCGTTGTTTCTCCTCTCGTGCTCGTTTCTCATGAGGTTTGAGGAAGTACTCTCCCGATTCCAGTTCAAGGTCGACCTGAGGAACAAACGATCTGAGACCACGTCACAGTCAGCAACGCATCAATACCTTGCGTGGCTGCTGGGGTGGCGGAAATGGGGTGTAAACCTTCTTCGTATGTTTGTCTTGTTTGCTAGACACAGGCTCAAGCCCAGCTTCTTTGCGAGCTCCCTCCTTTGCTGCAAGCTTTTCGTTTTTCCGCGCAGTCTTCTCCGACGTCTTGAGATGACGCTTCCGAAACTGCGGGAGGAAACGGTCCCATGTCTCGTTTGCAAGCTTTGGGTCCTTGGCCAATTCTCGCCGAATCATGAGTTCCTATGGTAGAGTCTAAACAAGCCCACAACCGGACAGAATGGACCTACTTTTATTCGGTATATCGGGTGTATGTTTTTCATGCAATCTAGAACGATGCGCCGTACCTCCTTTAACGATTTGTATGGGCCCATAACGCTGACCGTGTTTCCTTGAACCAAAACATAACACCGTGTCAAGAGTTCAATTGCCTAATCCTTTCCTTGTGAACACCTTGCAAAGTACAGTGACGTCAAAGTTACCTTGAGAGTGCTGCCATCAGGACCAATGATGCGCTGCCTCCTTTTGACAAAGCGCTCCTTGTTCCGCACGAGATTTCCGATTTTGATGATGTCACATGCGATATCGTCCTCGAGAATTTTTGCCGCTTGAGTCATGGCAACACCACGAGCAAGGAGTTTGATCATGTCACGAGCTTTCAATACGATGTATGGATCATAGGTTTTACGCGTTGTGCGCACGGACATGGACCCGTGCACCAGATCGAGGGTACATGTGATACCCTATGTCTCGTGTGGTCAACAAAACCTATTCAACCTCAGGAACTCACATGAGGTTCTAGTGTTCGGGTGACTGCACTCCACACTTCCCTCAAATACTTTTCTCTGTACTTCGGAAAAAGAGTCGCAAACGAGGACTCCTCGGTGAACACACCGCCTTTGTTATCTGCTGGGAAGAAAGGATTGACCTTCCACTTGTGCGGCTTTAGCGTCATGGCCCACGTAGGACCAAGCCACGCTCACACTAAATGGTCGTGAATTTGGCGTAAGATAGAAAGGTCGAACGACAGACTGCTCACTGGTCAATGTCATCGGTGTCCCATGCTGATTCAACCAAATTAACAAACACACAAGGGAGCGGTGAAAAGACTCACGTTTGTCCTTGCGGTGCTTCTTGGAACTCCTTGGTTCTTCGGCCGCCATCGCGTTAGCCACCCCCAGGAGATTTTCTGAGTAGTGGAAAACACACACTTGCTTACATAAACTTATTGCCACTTATTGCCTCCAAATAAGATGAGATAAGCGCGCGCACAAAAAGTCTGATAAGTCGCATCCCAGACCACTCGTCGTCTGGTTATTCACTTATTCACCACTTTTTCATCACTTAGCTACCACCTACAATAAATTTTTCATGCTTCGTCGACTTACATACTTTTTTGCCGAACCGCGACTCACAAAAAGCGCGAAAAGTACAAATAAAGATGTTGTTGTTTTCCTGACGCTATCAACTCGTCACGTGTCCGTTACGCCTTAATTTTGTAGTTCACAGCCCCGCTCTTTGGAAACGTGGTCATGGACAACCTTCTAGCAGGCGGTCTGCTCGAAGAAGCTGTACCATACTCACACGATGCTATCACCACCAACGAAGATGCAGTGGAAATGCCAGCCGCCAATTCAAACGAGGACACCCAACCAGCCGCATTATTAAATCGCATCGGTAGTGCCAAGGTGTACTTACTCCCCGACTCCGCCCAAACGAGATCTACGAAGGTGCGCTAGGCTATGTGTAAATATCAAGTCGGAAAGCAGTAGCCTGATGCCGCAGGTTTCTTCTCGCGAAGCGGAAACATCTTGACATCGAAGAAGACGAAGACGTGGACATGAGCAAAGGTGCGTAGCTCCCGGCAAGGAAAGTCATCACAACAGACTCAACCAATGTTGGAGCATCAGACTCTGAGCTAAGAGCTAACGCTCTCTTCCTCACCGGTGCACCCATTACCCACCTTCCAACAGCACGCATATTTGCGTATGTTACGCACTTTGGTGCGCACCCAATCGGTTTGGAATGGGTAAACGACAGCAGTTGCATTCTTGTATTCGAATCAAAAACTCTTGCACGTTCTGCGCATCGCTATCTTCGAAAAACAGCAGCGGAGGATGTGGATGAAGATGGCTTTGTGACAGCAAAGTCTATTCCTGTTGCTCTGTGGCTTCCGGAAAATAGGATCAGTAAAAGCCTTGGGCAGGGAGAGGGGCTAAGAGGCAGCATCAGGATGAGGTGGGCGAAGCATGATGATGTGAAGAAGAAAGGTGCAAAGAAGGAAAGCGAATTCTACAAAAAATACGGGATCGGTGCGGGGAAAGATAATGATGTGCCGCAGAAACGGAGGCGGGACGAACGTTCTCTGTTGGATGCGTCGGAGCTGGATGATGATCTGGATGCCTTTTTTGGGCACGAGAGACATACATCGTATTCTCCACCGTTGACGAAAACGCAGGCTGACGAGTCATCCAAAAGCGGCCCGCTGATCGAATATACCTCGCCAGACTCAGGTGCCAATTTGAAACATCGCATCTCATCAGCACCACACGATGCTTCGACATCGAGCCTATTCTCCGACTCTTGCCGATTGCATGATGGGGATGAGCAGGGTGACCCCCGGTGGGGTAAGGGTGGCAGAGGGCGAAGAAATCCTCGACCACTGAAGACCCAGAAAGAACTCGACGATGAACTTGACGCTTTCCTGAATGAGAAAGACTAGTTACTTTTGGTGTGTTACGATTCCATCAGGCTGCCCAGGTACTAACCTTCCTTCAGTTCGGGGGGTTCTCCCAGCTTGATTGAACATGTCTACATGTTTTTCGGCTATCATGTGTTCATGTTAGCAGCGACAGAGTATCAACCACCACTTTCGCAGATCCTTGAACATCGCGCATACTTGTTGATTAGTTTTGCGAGTTCAGAACGATATTGACGCGTTTCTCTCATGCGTTTGTTGCCGAGGTCTCGCCTTCAGACAAACTTGAAGCTTGTATTTGTCCTGGTGACATCAAGTTTAAGAATGTATGCAGTGTACTGTTACATTCAAATCTCTCTTACGAACATTTAGTACCCCAGTTGAGTAAGCTTGGGCAAGCAGCAGTGACTACTATCGTATGCGCAGTGGTTCCATGGCACCTCAACCGGCAGAGGCCTGGAGCAATCTGGGGTATTCATGATGAGAGATCGATTTTATGGACAGTCCGAGTTGATCACGGCATGTCTCTGGCTGTGGTCGAGTATTCCTCGTAGACGTTGTCGATTTACCGCTCGGGGATACGCCGACAGGGGCAAGACCCAAAGTAGTATTCGCGAATATCTGAAGTCTTGTAAACACCACGGCTTAGCGAAGACCGGCACGCAGGCTGCAAGCTCCAGCACGACAAGAGTATTAATGTCGGCTTCGCCTTTTCCGTCGCACCCGCACCATCTCAACACAGACGACGAGGGGAAGGGCCCCAGTGGTAGCTCTTCCCATTCGGATGCGATCGGGATCGACTCCACAGATGGGATTGATGAACCGATGAATACCGAGACGTCCGTTGATCCAGTCCCGTCCAAAAGAATAGTCAAGCCCCTCTACCCCGAGGCACTTGCAGCCTTCAATACTGCTCAAGCGCGTACCGGGGTCGTATACATTTCCCGCATACCGCCAGGCATGCAGCCTGCCAAGGTTCGCCACCTCTTGTCTCAGCACGGGGAAGTCGGGAGGGTGTACCTACAACAGGAAGGTGAGATATCGGGCTTCTACCCCGAAGTTTGCTAGAGGCTCTGGCCAGATGCAAAGACGGCGTACTTGAGACGGAAGCACACCACCACGAAGAAGCCCCACTTCGTTGAAGGCTGGGTGGAATTCAAGAACAAGCATGTTGCCAGGTCCGTCGCGGAGATGCTTAATGCTCAGCCAATCGGGGGGAAAAAGGGATCGCGATGGCGAGACGACGTATGGACCATGAAGTATCTCCCCAAGTTCAAGTGGAACATGTTGTCCGAGCAAATAGGTAGGAAAGCGGGCACTCTGATCGAGCACACCGTCACTCAACGTGTGGTGCAGCTCACGAGGCTGCTGAGCACGCAGCCAAGCTGCGAGTTGAGCTCGCGCAATCGAAATCCGAGCAACGTGAATACCTCAAGAACGTCGAGCGTGCGCGAGTCCTAGACAAGCAGAACGAAAAACGCAAGGCGAAGGGACAGGGACCAATCGAACTCAAACATCCCGCTGACGGCGAGGAGCGGAAGTCAACGAAACGGCGCAAGGTGGTGGACAGACCTGCCGACCCCGACCAGCACCTGGAGCGTGTGTTGGGCAGCGTATTCTAGTTGTTGTGCCGACATGCCGAGATATATTCAATGTCAGATTACATCTGAGATCGAAAGCGGAGGGAAATTGTGAGCTCGTCAGAACAGTTTCTGAATCGCGCGTACATTGTGCTCCAACGCTGCGTCGAGTTCTTCGACCCGGCCTCAAAACGAACCAGTGTCGCGACACAAGAGGTCTGTCTCATTCTCCTCCTCATGCCTACAAGCGCACTCTCTCCTCCTCCTCCTCCTCCTCCTCCTCCTCCTCCTCTTTCTCTCTCTCTTGTCCTCGAGCCATGGACTGAGTCTCTGATCCCTCTCTCAGCTCTTCACTTTTCGTGACACCTCGCTCATGTCCTCTTGGTCTGCCACTGCTTATCCACCTCCACGGCGTTCTCGTTCCCGCTCCCCGAGGGGCGGCTTTCCTCCGCGCCCTCCGTATCCTGACACTTATGCCCCAGACTACCGCGGGGCATGGGACAATTTCGACAGAGACAGACCCTGGCCTGACCATGAGAGGGATCGTGTATTGTACGACCATGCTAGGCACGGGCGGAGCCGTAGCCCCCTTGCCGATGAAAGTATGTCCCAAGTTTGTGTGCAACTCGGTGGTTTCATCCTTCTCGCAGATCGTAAGCGTCGTCGTTCCATGTCGCCTTACGACCGAGAGCGCTATGACCCTCGTCCTCGATATGGTGATGACTATGGTATTTTGTTCAATTCGCTTTTACTCCACGGTTTAACAACCTTCCCCCAGATGCCCATTCTCGCACATACAGTTATAGATCGCCTCCTCGTGCACAGTTCCCTGGGCCGTATCCCCCTCCACCCCCACCATCGCGACGAGCTCCCGTTGATCCTCGTACCATGGACCATCCCGCTACGTTGAAACAATATGCGGAATGGTTCAGGTACTACTTTCCAGCACATGCAACTGAAGAAGACAACGCAGATAAGGCTGCAGAGCAAGAAGCGGGTGACGGGTCTAAGCCCCGTAATGGCATCCGTACTCGTTGGGAGAAATATAAGAAGGAGTTCATGTCGACTCAGGTTCGTATCACTTTTTCCAGCCACCAATCGCGGTTCAGATTCTCTTTCCATCGATGACTCTAAGACGAGTTTGACTAAATCCTCGTATTTATATTGTAGTTGCAAACGATGTTTGACCATCACAGGAAGTCTCCTTGGTTTGCGGAGAAGTATGATCAAACACCGGAGTATTTTGCACTTCGACGCCGCGTTAGAAAGGATGGATGGAACGGTCGTTTGAACACCTTCATTCAAGACATGGAGTTGGGCAAATTTGACCCGGACTTGAATGAGCTCGAGTCCGAATCTGCGTCCAGCGTACAACAGAAAGACTCTGCAGGTTCGGCCGAGGTGGGGGAGAACGTGGTCTCTACCGAGGAGGTTAAGAACACCGCAGATGATGACATGCAATTCGCAATGGATGCTGAGGAAGATACTGGTGAACATGATGCGAGCCGGGTCGAAAATGGAAAGGCAGCTGCTGAACACAAGCGGAGCAATCGTGGCGAAGAGATATGTGCCCCTCCCGAGGGCAATCAAGTCATGATTCGTACTATTCCTCCCGATATTGGTCGACTCAAGCTCGAGGAGGTACGTTCAATACGACAGCATCATCCGTGAACTTTCTGATCGTTTCGCAGGCTTGTAGCAAGGTTCCAGGATTCATGTATCTAGCACTAGGTGACCCCCTCCAGAAACGCAACTTCTATCGTGCAGGTTGGATCAAATTCCGTGATGACGCCGACATGAATGTCGTGATGAATGAACTAGCTGATAAGAAGGTATGTTGCTTGGTGCCAGCTCTTCGATGTACTTGATTTATGGCTTTAGGTCGAGGGGTTCAAACTGCACGTGTCGCACAACACGAAACCCTTTGTCAACCGTGTCCGTTACGTTCCTGAAGTTGCAAGCAGGCCAGATCGCATTGAAAAGGACTTAACGAATGTGAAGATTTTGGCGTCGATCTTAGAAGAAGAATATGCTACGTTGTGTAAATCTTTGGCTTCCACGGGTGGCGACGGCAGAGAAACGAATGGCGGTGCACGGCCGGAGGATGTCGGTACACAGGCGGACAGTGAGGATGATCCAGTGTTGAGAGAAGCTGGATCAGAGGCGGTTGAACGGCGAATTGAACAGATTATGGGAGAGTTGCGCGAACAATGCAATGACGAAAAGGTGTTGGAGGTGAAGAAGGTGAGCAGAATTTGTTTCTGCCCCGTGAAAATTCCTCAGGCCGTTGTGCAAGGCGGTGATTTCTTTGGATTTGTACATTGCCTACCTGCGCGCAGCGTATCACACCTGCTACTACTGCGCTGTTGTTACCGATCATCTAGAAGAATTACAGCGTAAGTGCCTGAAGCACGTGAGGAGACCTCTGTCAAAGTCACTGCTTGAGGAGGTTAAAGCAGCCCAAACCGAGAAGGCTGATAAAGAAAAGAAAGAGAAAGAGGAGGAAAAAGAGATGGAAATCACGACGACGAAGCCCGCTGAAAGCAGGGACTGGAAGAGAAATGGTAAGCACCCGCAACAAACTGATGTTCATGACTCATAAGCCTGACTTGAGCAGATGAGCGTTGGTTGGAGTGGTTCGACACCAAGATTGCTCTACTTATCAATAGAGATGGTGTAGACCCTCGTGATTACGGGGGCAAAAGCTATGATGAGTAAGCATTGACCACGCTGACTGTTGGAATGATTCGGTGCTCATGCCTTGGAAGAGAACTTTCGAAGGCAGTCGAACCATTTGTCAAACAGGAGGACGAAGGGCGTTTCAGGTGCAAAACGTGCCAAAAGCTGTTCAAGGCGACCTCGTTTGTCGAGAAGCACATTGCCAACAAGCACCCTGAGCTTGTCAAGCAGCTTGATGAGGTAAGAATAAGTTCCTAGCCGGGAGGAGGCGCTGATCTCCGGCAGATTCCATACTTCAACAGTTTCGCACTAGACCCTCACAGGATCCAGCCCTTCACGCACCCTCCTCCCCTGACGGGCAACAGTCAAGCACCTCCGCAGGCATATGGCATTCAGGGCCCGAGTGTCTACATTCCCGAATATGCTCGCCCTAATTTGTTTTATGGCGGTCACCCTGCGGCATACGTGCCCCCGCCACCTTACATGGGCGGTGGTTACTGGGACCCCTACGGCTATCAGTATCCCCCTGGCGCTTTCGCCCCCCCACCGCCTCCGCGGAGGGACGAAACTACCACCGCACGTCGTTTGAGTGATCGCATAAGCGGTTATGCGCCTGGCTTTGATCCGCCCATGGAAATTACGGTCCCCGCCGCGGCTGGCCTACCTCCTAAGCCCGTCATGGCACTGGATGCACCCTTTGGCGGTCACGAGGCGAACGGTAGAAAGGGCAGCCGCCGTCCGGGAGCGGGTGGTGTGCCGCCGCCCCCTCCGCCGCCCGACGCCAAGGAGGACCCACGGGCCGCGGCGGGTAGGAAAGTCAGCTACCACGACATGGACTTGGTTGCGGAGGGGGACGTTGAGCTGACCTACTAAGCCACACCTTAACAACATACTATTGAGAGACTGTAACTTTTTACGGCCTATTTTTCTAATGAAATCTTCACCGGTCGCTTCGGTTTGCCATGAGGAATATGTACGGCAGCCTGTGCGTGTGACAAGTAGTGACAGTCGCACACTCTTCATTTCTTGCTGGACGTCGATCGAGGGTTCAGTCCAGCACGGTGTCCTCAAAGTTCCTGCTACAAAACTAATCCCGGGCCCGTCTCCTGGCGAGGCCTTTCCTTCCTCTCTGACTCCCGTGATCGCTGTCCCCAGGAGCCTGGTTTCTTGTCGCCACGCCGAGTCTGCCTAACCTGTCATGACTGGGGCAAAACAGGTCTTTGCTCTTCGTCACCCTCTTTCCCATGATGATCCCGTACCTACGCCCGAGCTTGTCGGTCCAAACAAGTTTGCTATGACTTGGCCCGTCGAGCCCTCTCCACCCGCTCAGTCCCCTCTTGGCTACTCTGTGGAACGGTCTGCAGTCCTCAGCTCTTCTGAAGCGGACTCTGATCTTTCAGAGAGGGAGCTTTCGTCTATTGATAAGCATTCTCAGGCCGAGCTCTCTGATGACTATGACGCCTCTCCCAGCCATCGCAGATACTTTCAGCAACAGTTTGGGGTCGCAAACACGCACGAAGGGTGCCCTGACATTTCCCGACCGTCGCGCACATTCCCAGCCCCTTTACCCTCACAACTTGAACACCTTCAGAACCCTCACAGGACTCAGTCGGTGCTCCCGCTCCCTACGTATGTTCCAGCCATATCTGACTCACTCGACGGTTCGCGTTTCCATGAGGTTTCATTAGAGCTAGCGGACTCCGTAGAAATGGTCGTCCAGACACTCCTACAGATATCTCCCACACAGATCCTGGACCCTGTTAAGGAACAATATGCGGCCTGCTCGTTGTCGGTACCCACGTCTTCCGTGTCCGCAGTGCTCACGACGATGAAAAATCTCAATTTTTTGTCTGCCAACATGCCAGATTTGTGTGCACGGGGCGGACGTGCCATTCCGCAGGCTGAAAATGGTGCACTGGTTTCATCACCTGCGACACGCGCCTTAATTACCCCCTCCGACTTCGATGTTGGAGAAATGCTACAGGGCGTGGGCGACGCACTGAGTGGGTGTGCAGCGCAGAAGGGTGTAGATCTTGTGCTTGTCCACGCGGATGTTGGCTTGAGACATGTCGCGGTCCGCGGCGAAGAGTTAGCGCTTTCCAACACATTAATACACGTGAGCGGACTCAGTGGTAGACGGAATAGTGTCATTCTGATGGTTTGGAAGGTTGTACGTCAAGTCCTACACACTGCTCGCCCGGGCGACGCGATCGACGTCGAACTGTCCATCAGACCGATTTTGGACGGCCCATCCGATTCTCCAGTTGAAACTGAGAGTGGGCGCTCTCAAAACAGGAGGGCTTCGTGCATGTCGACCATCGAGGAGGGGCCCGTCCGTTGCATATTTCAAATCAACCATTATTTCGCCTTGTCGGAAACGAGCAACATGCTCCCTCTTGCCCGTACCGATCCTTCTTCAGCCCGACCCAACCCCGATTTTGGATCTCCCTTGCTACAGCGACTATGTTCGCGAACAGGCGCTTCCGTTGATTGTGATCTGCCTGCTCGGGGGTCGCTGCCAGGTCGAGCATGCGAATTGGTGTTTCCTTTGGAATCGGGATCCTCGGCCGCCATAAACGCCAGAGCCACGCCTGTGTTGGAGTATACTTCGCCTTTGCACTCTGGGGCTCGGATAGCCAAGGAGCCGACTCTGGAGGAGTTAGTCCAGTTTTCTGAAACACTCCGGGGCAGGAGGGCCACCTTGTACGCGAAGGAGAGTAGTGCGTTCGCTCACCATTTGACGAGCTATCTCACTACGTGGGGTATGGACGTCAGCCACGTCTCACCAGAGTCTGACGTGGATGGTTATCAAGGCGTATCCGAGAAGATTTCCACCCCTGACAACAGTCCAAATTTACAGTCCACCAAATCTCGCCAGTGGAACTCTGCAGACAATGTTTCGCACGAAGCTTCTAGTATGGCATCAAATGGCACCTCCCGTGTCGCATCATCAGGAACTTTCATCTTTATTGACGACGACGTGTCTGTTCTACGCGAAAGGATACAAAAGGACCGTGTTGAGCAGCAACCTCTCCCACCTGCCGTGAACTCGCGTGGCAAACGGCCGTCGCTAGCTGCCAACCATCGACCCAAATCCTCGCCGCAGATAGCTAGAGCATTGGGATATGGTTTTACCACTGGCGCTCAAGCAACGGCTCCACATGTCATCGTACATTTCACAAGTCTGACAAATTACAAGACTGTCAAGGACATCGTTCAAACGAACCTCGCTCTCTCGGTCGACGCGTTCACCAAGCCACCCCCAGACATCATGATCGTCCCGAAACCAGCAGGACCACGTCGGTTTTTGCCTGCCCTCCATGCCGCGGGGGCAAA
>JBBPTT010000415.1:14544-25426 GCA_038094175.1 Boletellus aff. lepidospora
TGACAAAGCCTGTTGTTGATCCACTTTTTATTCCCATTGGCAGCTCCCCGACTAGTCCCGGCCTCCAAGCAACGCCGTTTTTCAATCACGGGCAAAGCACTCCGAAGTCTCCTCCGTCGAGACCTGTTTACTCCCCTCGTGCGAGCTCCGATCGTGCAGTCAAATCACCGAGGGAAGTGATGGGTGAACCGCATGGTTTACACCCACCATCTCCGCTTGCCATCTCGGATACAGCAGAGTACTTCCCCGATGGTTCTGTGAAACTTGGCATGTCACCCGCTTCTGGACTCGTGATCTCAAATCCAGACGGCCAGCCTGCTGGGATCGTGTTCCAACCGAGGGCCAAAGGGGTCAAGACACCTGGAGTGATCGGCTCTATTGAAGTGCCAAAGTCACAGTTCCTTATTCCTGCCCCAGATAGAGTGCGTCGTCCAGCTTCACGCCGACCGTCGAGCAGTGAGGACAAGAACCCTGCTCAGCAAATTGTTTCCTTTTCTGCGCTTCACTCACAGGGACCTTCCGTACCTATTCCTAATCGCCAGGATTCATCACCAAGTCCTGATACTCAGACTTCTGTACCTGGTTCTGTCACGAAAGGGAAGGTTCGGAAGCCATCCGTATTGGCCGATGACATTGGCCCTCCCACTTCCTCGTGGAAAGGGAGTCCAGGGGATGCAAGGAAGACGTCATCGCCACCAGGGTCACCTAACTCTCCTGAACCGCCTACTAGTAACTCTTTTACGAAACGACCGTCTAGGCGGATACTAGATCAGAAACCGTCGACACCACCGACCACGTCTACGAAGGCAGGGAAGGGAACAAGTGACACGAACATCACGCCGCCAATCAGCGTCCTCATCGTTGACGGTGTGCACTCTTTGATCTCGTCACGGGTTGCGCTAACGGGCCGACTCAGATAACCCGATCAATCAGACAATTCTGTCTACATTTATGCGTAAGAAGAAAATCAAGTATGATGTTGCCAAGAACGGAGAGGAGGCGGTACAGAAATGGCGCAGTGGTGGTTTCCATCTTATTCTGGTGAGCTTGAATGAAAATCGATATTTACGACCCTCCGACAGGGCTGCAGATGGACATTCAAATGCCAGTCATGGATGGAATCCAGGCGACGAAGGAGATCCGACAACTTGAAGCTGCTGCATGTACCCCCTCGACGCCTCAGTCTGATGCCAGCGCTCGTACGCCTTCTGATGCTGCCTCTTCTACGTCGCGTACACCGGCGTTGGCTTCACCCTATCGCTCTTCGGTTATTATTGTTGCCCTGACAGCGTCCTCCCTTCAAAGCGATCGAGTTGCTGCGCTCGCTGCCGGATGCAACGACTTTCTGACAAAGCCTGTGTCACTGCAATGGCTCAACAACAAGATCATCGAGTGGGGTTCCATCAAAGCCCTGCAAATGTGGGCCGATCTGCGCCCAGAAGCTGCAAAGTCGATTTCAACCGAGCAAAACACGCAAGCCCAGGCTGTCGCACGTCGGCTACATGTGCCTGAAGGGAGGGCCACGCCGATGAACCACTCTCCGAGTCGCTCGTCATCCATGGGCAAGACAGAAGGACATCACGAAGGCGTACCTCTTGTCGTGTCTTCAGGCGTATTGCCGCCATCAGAGAAATTGGACGCGTTGTTGAAACTGAGTGAAAACTTCTCGACGTCTTCGGCGCATGGTAGACCGGATCCGAGCAACAGGCATGAAGGGGCGACCACGTCAAGTGAACAGTTTTTTGTTTGCTTCTGAGCAATGTTTGGTGCTGATCATCCTTCAGGTCCAGTCGTCGAGACATCGGTCGTCACAGGTACAGAACGTGCGATTTTGGCGTCGTTGACGCCAGTGTCAGACAAACCAGACGAGAGAGCACCGCCGTCTGAGCGACCGGATTCTGCCACTGGCGATGCATCCTCGTCGGCCGGTAAGCCTCCAGTGTTGCGTGTGAAGTGACGCCCACGTAAGGTTGTCATAGGACCGGGAGGGCGCACTGGGACCGCGGAGGTCGGTAACTCCCTGGTGAACTCGCCGGATGGTCAGAACGAGCCAGGTGAGAACCCTTGACGGTGGTGGGCGACCTTCGGAAGGCTTGTCTGGATGATCAAACCACTATTCATACCCTTGAATCTGAAGGTCGCCGGGATCTTCCGCAAATACTTCTAGGCTGGCTACGGTGCATCGTAGTCCTGTTCGTCTCTTTCGTTTTTGGGATAGTGTTGTCTTGATTTCGGGGATTCACCGTACGATATTTACGCACAGTTTCGCTGGTGGTGTTCGGATCGTTTCGCTCGGTTCTCATCTCTTTCGTATTTCCACGCGGGGTACTTGGCTGGCACAACGGACAGCACTCGGATACGTACTATTTACGGCGAACACGACGGATGGCTGTTCGTTTAGGTTCGCGGCTGGAGGTGGGCGTGTGTGCCGGGCTGCCGAGTTGGGCCGGCAGGGTCGGAGTCCAACACGCGAGATCCACTCCGCTCAACGAGCCTACTCCGCGCGTGGGCGTCTCCCAACCGCTCACTTCCCTGCCGCTCCTCGCTCTCGCCGCCGTGTCGACGCTCCCCGCCGCCCCCAGCGATGAATGGCATGCACGACAAGCGCACTTCCATCAGCCAGCTCCTCAATCCCTCCTCCGACTCCTCTGCCTACCCCCATCCTGTGCACCTCCCAGGCCTCTCCTCTCCCGCCGTTTCCCAGTACCAGCACCCCCCGCACGCTCCCTATCCACAGCAGCCCGAATCCGGCTCTTCCTTCCACCTTCGTGCTGCCAGCTGGGAGCCTGTAAACGACGATCCAAATGCACCGAAGCGCAGGCCTGATGCCGGACTGCCCACCGCTCGATCGTACCCAATCCCGCCCCACATGTACGCTGAGGTGAACGGAGACATGTCACAAAGGCAACCGAGGCCGAGGGTGGACGAGCACGCGAACTTTGCAATGCCAACGGCGCTGTGGCCCCCACAACCAGACGTTTCCCCCGTCCCCTATGGATCCCCGATCGTGGCGCCAATGTACTCCGACGAGCGGACTGGTGAGCCAGCGCCCACTTCACGCGTACTGGCGTTCCTGAATCCAGAAGCATCTTCCCTAGCAATGTCTGGCGACTATGCTCAAAATAGTCCGTGACGCGCCATGCCAGATGCGCGATACTCTTGACTAACTTCATCGTTTTGAGTAGATCCATACAGCCACGCACCACAAGAGCACCACCCACAGTCTATCCATCCTCATCACGCATGTAATTGTTATTTCTGTCGCTATTCCACACCCCTTCCTGAATTTTCGACACGAAGCTTTACAGAATGCTGAACGAGCCTCTGTTCGTCTAGCGGCGCGCCTCACTGCACCGATCGTAGGGCAACCCATGTTTGAAGTGGGTGCACTGATGCATGCACCTCCCGCGATGTTCTCTGCCATGCTGTACCAACACCCGCCACCCCCACCACCTCAGGTGCAAAAGCGTCCATCATCAGAGGTTGAGGAACCGCCTTTGCAAAGATCGAAAAAGGCTAAAAAGTCGAAAACTACAGACGGAAATGGTGCGGGTTGCTCATCACTTCCCGACCGTCCTTTCCTTACCCTACTAAAGCATCCTCCAAACGTGGTTACAATTCCAGGAAAAGGAGCGAAGCAGCACAGATTGCTGCTCAAAACGGTCAGTCTTTCCTCGTCTGGATTGACACATGCGCTCATCCTCGTGTAGTGCAACTGATGCCAACTATCTCATATTCGTCAGTGTCCACTGACAAGGGAAAGGATAAGGCTGGTGAAGGTTGGTTTCCCTTTGTCACGTTCTATCGTCGTCTGGCCTCTTCTTACGGGTCTTGTCCCAGCAGAGAATGGGGGACAGGCGAATGACCCTTCAGCACTTCATCCAGAGCTTCAGTTCGCTCGTTGCATGTCGAATCGATACCGATCAGAACAATTCCCGCGGTGTGTCTCCTGCACGCGCCGCTGGGCCGGTGACACATGTCGGTTTCAAGGCATCCGCTTCTTTCTCAAGGATAGCCAGCGGAATATCGTGGGTATCAGCTTCGTGGAGAATCAGCGGCCGGACGCTCCGAGTATGAACTTTCCCGTTCAATGGAATGTTCCTCTAACCGAACAACACATTCGACGAACAAAGGTAATTTGGTAATTTGTCCTCTCCCCCTTCCTCTGTTCAATACGCAGTTCAGCGAACGATCGCAAAGGCACTGTTGCCCACACTTCGCCAAGAGCTTGACCATCTGGCTTATCCGGAAATCATACGCCGCACGAGAGAAAGTGAAGTTCGTGCTACATGTGGTAGGCGTTCATTTGTGACGGCTCATTGAAACGCATTGTTCCTGAATGCACTTCTAGATACCTGCATGACTTCAATATTCTCGTGCAGTTGGATGTGTCGGTTGTGTGGCCGCGAAGCATGTGCTGAATGTTTCGAGCAGGTCAAGGACCTGACCGAAGACAAGCCTGGAGCGACGCAGGCAGAAATTGCAGCTCTGCAGGCCAAGCGAGAAAAACATGCACACAGCAACCCATTTTTCCTATCATGCACGCGCAGGAACGAGCATCACGCCAAGGATTTCTCTCCCATGTCACGATTCTGCAAATCGGAGCTATCGCAAGCCATCAAGGACATGGAAGCACTCCTGGCAGGGCCAGATCCAGATGAGGTTCCTGTTATTGGAGTCATTGACCCTGCACTTTCAAACGGACAATCCGTGTCCATCTCGAGTGGGGGTGCAATTTCAAACGGGGTTTCCGTGGGCTCATCAAATCCCGGTATAGCCATGTCGTCCACCCTGGGGGAGGTGGTACAAGCTCAAACTGGTGACCGACCGAATGGAGTTCCTCCGAGTATAGGGTTTCAAATCCACCCTCCGCCCGACGCTATTTCGATGGAGTCACAGGAGATTCCTTTCCATCACACGGTCACTATTCCGGACTCGGAGCTCACGGAGGAAGTCTTCAGACCTCTTTGGGTCAAGGGCGATCCCCTGGTGGTCACTGGTCTCCTTCCGAAATTTCAGATCCAATGGACACCTGAATATTTCATTCAGAAGTATAGCTCCCAAAGTTGCCTCATACTGGAGTGTCAGTCTGACGTCAATAAGCGCGTCACCGTGGGCGAATTCTTCTCGTGGTTCGGGAAGTACGAAGGTCGGATTGAGTGTTGGAAGTTGAAGGCGAGTTCCTGTGAGTATGCTTGGTCGCTATTCTGAACGCTCGTCCCAGGATTGGCCACCATCAACTGATTTCAAAACTGCCTTTCCTGAACTCTTTGAGGACTTCAGTAGAGCCGTGCCGGTCCCCAGCTACGTCCGCCGAGATGGCGCACTCAATATTGCCTCACACTTCCCGAGCAACACCGTTGCTCCAGACCTCGGTACGCCATGGTCGAGGGACTTTGAGGAGACGGTAACTAACCAGCGAGTCAGGCCCAAAGATGTACAATGCGATGGCATCTTCCGAGTCTGCAGGCAGCAAGGGGTCGACCAGACTGCACATGGACATGGCAGATGCTGTCAATATCATGACTTATGCGACCCCCACACCAGATGGGAGACCTGGTTGTGCTGCGTGGGATCTCTTCCGCGCCTGCGATGCCGATAAACTGCGTGCCTTCCTCCGGCGGAAGTTCAAGGGGTTGTATCAACATGATCCCATACATTCGCAGCAATTCTACCTCGACAGTGCGCTGAGGAAGGAACTGTTTGACATGTACGGTATTAGGAGCCATAGGATATATCAGAAGCCGGGGGAGGCTGTATTTATACCTGCTGGGTGTGCGCACCAGGTAAGAACGATTCATGGTTGAGTGTGTCGTTATAGAATTCATGAGCACCCTAGGTTTGCAACCTCGCAGATTGTATTAAAGTCGCGGTCGACTTTGTCAGCCCCGAAAACATTGCGCGCTGCGAACAACTTACGAAGGAGTTCAGAGAGCAGAACCAGTCGATGGTATGGAAAGAAGATGTCCTTCAGCTCCGCACGATGATGTGGTTCGCTTGGTTATCTTGCTGTCGTCAAGAGAAGGAGATGAACGAGACATAGGAGGTATCTATATGACGGTGAGCTGTCGTTCTGTAGGTTATGTGGGGTTGGATGGGCTATTCTATGACAAGTACGAGCTAATATAGAGGTGGAACCTCCGACTATTCTGCAAAGTTTATGTACATGCTTTGCTTTCGAATTCGTGCTTTCAATGCATCCTACCAGGATTCACGTCTATCCACATCTATCACAAACCGTCGCGAACGTACACGCGAGACGTTCGTCGCTGGTGGAAGGCCGTATGCCCCCCGCCAGACGTGCTGCAGTGCCCCGTGCAGCTGCACACAATGCTACAGTGGATGGCGTGGCTTGTACATGAATGAATTCATGTTGTCGATTCGGAGAGAGCAATCTCAGGCGCCCGTCGCAATAATGTCCGACGCCACACGGGTGGGCTGGACTGCTACCAAGAACTGCACTGGTGCGGCGGCTCCACATCATCACATGTCCCTCACGCTCTGTCATGTGGGGCTGGATTTCCGCAGCATCAAATGGTCTCTGTGCGGTCTGGCAGGATCCTCTCACAGTGTTGAGTAATATCATGACATGCCGCTCGGAAATGGACAACGTGCAAGTACTCGTAATGGCAGGTAGGTCCCCGGCAGGTTGGATGTGCGTCAGCAGGTCGCGCCGGTGGGCACAGCGCCCTTTCCTCATCCATGCGTCCGTCAAACGGCATCCACGGTGGTGAAGCACACGGCCTGGCATCTCGCAGGGCCTTTACCTTTTTTTCGCGAGGAGGTGCTCATGCTACGTACTAGGAAAAGGGGTGGGTTCGGCGCCAGCCAAACGTTCGTTACGAGCGTATGGTTAGGAAGAAGGACGATCGCGGACCTTGCGTGGGCGAATCTGAAGCAAACGCAGATCTGATGGGGTTTTGTCTTGGATCCATCACGATCACGCCTGGCACCCAGGGGTTCGGGTAAATCGAATATTGCAAAGCTGAAGCGCATGCCAACGACTGCGCTGCACCGCCAAGTTTCCAAGGCGAGGTTTTTTTTCTTCTTTTTTTTTTTTCTATAAAAAAAGAAGTCAAGCGCAGGCTGCGCACCACCCGCTGCTGCGCCGGCACAATCGGGCGATCTCAGGGTTTCTTCGCACCGTTCTGCTTGTGCGCTAGGATGGCAATGAGCGTTTATTTCCGCGGACGTCTGTGCGCGCTGCGACACGCTGGCTGTGGGAATCGTCGAATGCAGAGTCGACTTCTTCCTGAGGCGCGAGCGACATTGGACCAACCTGAAACTCGACGCTGTGCTGGAAATGTGAAACTGGAGCCTCGAGGCCTCGTCTCGCTCTGGCCTAGCGATATTCGGACGGGCAAACATTATACCATCGACCCCGCGCACTGAGTGGCTGAACGAACTCCCGCTGCTTGGGTGTCCCATCCCTTGCTTCCGGGCACGGGCAGAAATTCCCCGGCACTCTTGTCGCTAGGTACGGGGAGAACTCGGGGCTTCTTCCGCGTCGCAGACGGTTTGCGAGTACGAGTTGTGCCGGTGGCATCGCAGGAGGGTTTTTCGAGCGAAGGTTCCTAGCGTTCCAAGGATGGTCCGATCTCCAATCTGACCCGTAGTAGTATTGGAATCAAGCCTGGTCGCCATCATGGACAGATCGCTCAGACACCGTCGGTCTCGTTGGGCGTTGGCCCGGGTAGTCATCTTTGCGGTCGTCGTCCATTTCGGTGTCCGGTTCTCCGCACTGACGTCCCCCCGAAAATATCCGCCCAAGCTCGTCCTCGTCCTCTGCACCACACGGCCATCATGTCGAATGCACCCACAGATGCTTCCGCCTGGATCCAATCACGCCTGACGCTCCTGTACGAAGCGGCAGGCACCAGCCTCCACGATGCTTTTGACCAAGCGTTCTCGCCCGCCTGCGAGGTCCGTCTGGACCACACGGCACGCCCGCTACAGGCGCTCCGGGACGAACTGACCTCTCGACGGGCTGCGGCCACGCACGCGAGCGTCGCCTGGAACCCGGACATCATCTCGACGAACGACGACAAGCCCGAAGAGGTGCGCAGGCAAGAGACATTCCTGGACGAATAACACTATCTGTTTATAACAGCCTGCCGTCGTCGCTGGCGCGCTCGTCGTCACGCGCTCGCTCCCCTTTCGCGTACGCGCAGGTCCGGCGCAGAGACTCACGCACGTCCACTTCAGCGCCAAGTGTGCATGCGCCTTGATAACCGTTGCCATTTTTTTTCTGATCGAGTCCCTCAGGATCGAGCGAGACGCAAACGTGCAAGGTGACGATCGGCGCCGTATCACGAGTTTCTATTACACGGCGGTGGACAAGACGCCACCGATCCATTTCACTGTCCCTCGTGCAGCCCGGGAAGACGGCCAGTGACGGTTTGACGGCTTGTATTACATCGTTGATGGTGTTTTTTTCAACTACTTGATCTCTGCTCGATCGTGTATCAGATGTCCAAAGTGTATCAGACATGAGGACGCCATCGCGCAGCCTCACACCTCTGCCATCTCGGCGTCTTCGCTCGTGCCAGTATCGTTCAGTAGCGCTTCTGCGGCGCGACGTAGCGTGGCAATTTTCGTCCGCATCACTTGGATCGCCTCGGGGAGAAGACGTTCTGGAGGGTAGAATCCCTCTGATTCGACACAGACTGGACAGAGACCACATGAGGCCGGGACAGCTGGGGGGGCGACGCGCGGAGGCATCACTCACACAGGAAATGGTCCCGAACCCGCGCGAGTTGAACACACCCCTCGAACTCGGGGTGTCTATATACCTCGCGGCTCATCGACTCGAAGCGTGCCAACTTTTCGTTCACGCTGACCTTTTTTGTCTGAGGATGTACGCGGATGACACCTGTGGAGAAGCATTTCTGAAACTTTTCTGCGAGCTCAGGTGGCACCGGTTTCGCTGGGTTGAGGATGATCGAAGGGAGTAGACGATAAGATGCGGTGGCTGCGCGCGGACGATCAGTGGATCGAGCGATGCAAGCGGGCAACGCCGTGATTACCGACGGGAGAGAACTTGGCGTGGTCCTTGCCGACCCCCTTGATGGCGTGCAGCTCCATGTCGACCTCTTGTCCGGGGCGCAGCTTGGCAAGAACGATGTTCGGATTCGTCGGCGAGGGTGGGTTCGCGGCCATGACCGTCCCCTGTTCGCCCTGGGGAACCCACTCTAGCTGTGAGGAGAGGACCTCTGGATTGACGAAGAGCACGTGAGGGTCCGTTGCGTCTCTCGGTGTGTTTTTTCTGCGATCACAGGCCATCTTGAGCCGAAACACGAGTGTGTTTCTGTCCGTCGCTTGGTCATTTTGTGCTACGGAAGAAGAAAAAAAAAAGGCAATGGGAACGTGCTGCGAAGCAAACGCAAGAGTGCTCACGGTCCTTGAAATCCAGGAAGGCGGGATCGACGTTGAGGGGAACGAGTCCAAGGCGATGAGCGAGGACCTCGTCGGCGATGACAGAGGTGTTGCACCATACGTACACGCGTTCTATGCATACCGTAGGGACCTGCAACCGTCAGTTTGCGCGGGTGCAGAATACGCAGGACATACCTCGGCGATGAGGATGCGTCGGAAGGCATTGGCGATGGAAGCATCAACGCCAACGAGATCAAAGTCGATGGAGCGATTTGAGAGACGCTCGACGCGAACAGCGAGTCTCTGGCGAGCAGACAAGTGAGCTCACGCATGTGAACGGGGGGATGAAAGATGCAGACCTGCTTGAACCTGGCGAGGTTCCAGGCATCGTCTTGTGCTGGACGATGACCGGGAAAGTCGGTCGAGGAGACGTGCGAGACGCGTTCTGGGTGTACGCCGACATGGCGTTTGGGATCGAAGCCGACCATGATAGGTTATGTAATATCTCTACTCCTCGACATCTCTCTTATGCCTCACATTCGAAAAAGTGCGTGTCCGCCCCGACGAGATCAGCGCGTCACATCAGCTTGTCGCAGAGACTTCAAGGCGGGGCACAACCCGCCAGCGGGAGAGGATAAAGCACAAGGTGTCTGAGCACCGCAAAAAGGTCAAGAAACAGGCTCGGAAAGACAAGGCTGCCGGGAAGCGTGCGTGGCGCCCGGCGTTGGTGTCCCATTCCTGCTCACCGTCCCTCGCAGTCGTGCAGAAGAAATCGAAAAAGGATCCCGGCATTCCGAACAACTTTCCGTACAAGGACCAGATCCTTGCAGAGGTCGCGGAACAACGACGGCAGGCACGGACCACACTCGCTCTGCACTCTGTGCGACATCTTGATCACTCTATCACAGGCAGCTGCTGAGAGGCAGCGTAGAAAAGAAGAAAAGCGCGCAGTCGCAGCAGGCCACGATCCCGAGAAGAGCTCGATTCCAGAGGACATCGATGTTGACCAAGACGATGGACAAGGCTTTGATGGAGTCACGTCACTACGGCTAGCACCTATGGGCGACATCGAGGACACCCGCAGTACCGTCAAGGAACAGACACCCACCGTGCCTGTCTTTCCAGGCCCTTCAACGCTCCGCGAAGTTGTGCAAAAGGCGGATGTAGTTTTGCACGTGGTCGATGCTCGAGATCCTGTTGCGGGCATGAGCAACGCGTTGACGGTGGCGGCAGCGGACAAGTTGGTGGTGTTGCTGAACAAAGCAGGTGTGTATAACACGGGGGTGGTGGTTCACAAATTCACACCATACTCCAGATACGGTGCCACGGGAATCGCTCGTGCAGTGGCTCGCACACCTACGGACGCTGTACAAGGTACTGCCTTTCAGAGTCTCGTCTGCTTTCGTGTCCTCTGGGACATCGTTTGAGCCTCCAAACAAAAAAGCCAAGCAGATGCCCATGGATGATGCCCTAGGACTCGATGGTATTTGGGCGTGTCTGGGCACCT
>JBBPTT010000416.1:0-25325 GCA_038094175.1 Boletellus aff. lepidospora
GACCTTCTTTCTTCCCTGAGGACATTCTTTCTTATGCTCCCCTCCAACCCATTTGCAATCGGGGCATGCAATCTTAGGTTTCAGGCAATCCCAAATGCCATGCCCTTCCTTGCTGCAGTTGAAACATAGGAATCCACCACTGTTCTTCTTGACAGGGGTAGAGGTGGTGGCTACATTGGCTGTCTTCTTTTTGAAATGGGTGGGAGATGGCTTGGGGTTCGCCAACCAGTATTCTTCGAATGGGCAGTCGATTTCCCTGATTTGGATGAGGGTCCCATTTATGGTGGGTTGCCTCTTGCCCCTCATGTATAATTCGTGCTTAATCTCCTCAGAGATCCCTTGCTCCAGGAGATAGATGCCAAAGGTTTCATCTACCTTGGCTCTGTTTTAGAGGGCCCTCCATGCCGTTATGAATGTATCAATGTCACTTTGCCCTTGTTTGAGCATTGTAATCTTTTGGAGGGCATAATCCCTTGAATGAATTGGGCGAAATAGCCCCTCTATTTCCATTTTTAGGACTTCTGGGTCCATGAAGAGGGACTGATTGTTGGCGAGCAGTTCTAGCTTGGATTGTACAAAGTAGCCGGCTTTCAGCCCTTTGAGACGAGAGAGGATGGCATATGCCCTGTTCTTATTTGTGGGGTGCACTGGTGGGCCAGTGAAAGGGTTTTTGGGGTCTGGCTGCACTGGGATGGCAGTGAAGTAGCATGGGTTGGCATCCAGCCATGGCTGCATTTTTGTCCACCACTCTTCAAACTTCATTTTTGACCCATCGTACTCTCCTGGGTCTGAGAAGACTTCGATGCAGGCGGTAGCCAGAGTGTGACCTCCAGGTTGCCCACCCATCCATCCTTGGAGCCCTACAAATTCCCTGACCTGTTGGTCAGCTTCTTGGGCCTGTGTTTCTGCTTTGGTGGCTCTCTGGGTGGCTTCCCCTAGAGACTGGACTGCTTGGTCTCTTTGTGTCATGAACTCGTTGATTCGCTGCTGTTGCAGCTCAAGGGTCACCTGTTGCTGCTGGAGGAACAAGGCTTGTTGTTCAAGCTGAGCAATGATTTGATCAAGATCCATTGTTTATTTAACTATTTGGGGAAAGGGCGGGAGTATGGAAAGAAGTGAGTTTTTAATCAGTCTCATGGATGTAAGCAGGAAAGGGGCTGGTTATCATAAAAGTGGGGTTCTCTCTCCAAATAGGGAGGGGACCAGGCTCTGTTGTCTCGAGCAGGTGTCTCAGCACATCTACCCTCTGGCTCTGGTGAGGGTGTGAGGGATGGGAGTGGACTTGACCTTTCTCTTAGGTGATATCCTTCCTCAATAATCTTCTCAACTTCTTCTGTCAATAACTCCCCAAGATTTTCATATCCTAATGCATCTGCAATCTCCCTTGTACCAGCTAACTCCAATAGTGGATCAGCCAGGTCTGGATATCTGAGGTCAGGGAGGGTCAAGTAGGAACTGAGGGTATCTATGCTCCTGGGAGTGTTGTCGCATGGGAGGGGATGTCAGGGGTTTGGGTCTGCTGATAGGCCCCAGTTTTTGAAGGGGTTGATGGTCTCGCTGATGAAGTCTGAGCCAGGTCTTGGTGCTGCCAATTGCACGTCCAAGCTGCATCCAAGCCTGTTGGACTTCTGCACTAACTCCTGTGAGTAACTTTCTCCAGGTATGGAACCACACTAGTGCCACTCATTAGTGATGCTCATTAGAGATGCTCACTTCTAGCTACTCCTGGTTACTGTAGGTATGGTAGCTTCTTCTGCCAAGGGGGCGACGTATGCCGGGCTTGGTTATGACAGTCAAGTGCAAGTGAAACACTTCTAAAACCCAACAACTAGTGTGGGCGAAGTGAGCAGGTGAGAGCAGAGGAGACTAGGAGAAGTGGTAGAATCCAAGTGAACTTGACTGGAGAGCCAGCCAGAGGTTCCTTGGGTTTATATAGCTCTACATCTATTTGTACATGTGGTGTATGGATCTACCAATACATAGATATAAGGAGAGAACAAAGAGAATGAGTCATGCATATGAGTCATGTCATGTCATGAGGCTGTGCTGGGCAGTGCGGATACAGCATGGAGAGTCATGAGGAGTCAATGAGGCAAAATGGAAGCAGGCATAGCCATGCACAGCACAGAGATGAAAAGAAGGCTGTGCATGCACAGGATGAGTCATGGAATCTAAGGTGAAGGGTGAATGTATAAAGGCTGTCCTAGATGCTTAAGTAATGCAGTGTGATAAGATAAGATAAGAGGAAAAGAGGACATAGCATAAGTGTGAAAGTTCGTGCTGTAACAGAGGATCTATGATGTTTTCCACACTTCGCTTCTATCTCCTTTTAAACAGACTGAAGCACATGGACCATCATTTCCTAGACCACCACCTACCTTGATCACCAACAAAGAGGAGTATGAAGTTGAGGCACTTCTTGCACACTGGGGTTCCTCTGGCTGTTATAAGTACCTGACCACATGGAAAGGTTATGGCTCCTCTGAAAACATCTGGGAACCAGAAAGTAATCTCCACCACACTCCCCTTATTTTGTCCAAATATAAAAAAGACCATCACTTACAATAGTTTTTGATGTACCTAGTTCTTCACCCTTTTATTCCTTTCCTCTCTGCTCTCATTTTCCTAACCCTCCTTGCCACTTTCTTCACATTATATTGGTTCTACACCTAACAATGTCAATCCCCACCACTCCTTGTTCCTCCTCCTCCTCATCCATCTCCTCTGCTTCTGTTCATCGTGCCACCCTCCGAAACATCCCTGTCCAAGCCACCCACCTTCCTCATCTCTCTGCCCATGCTCTCTACTTGGCCATCCTCTCTGAACCCTCTCTTGTCCTCACCCTTGAAGCCCTTCCCCTATACATTGAGGATGAGATATCTCAGGAGCTCATATGCCTCTTCCATGACTGTACCCATGTGCAAACGCTTCATTTCCATGCCGCCCCCATTGATCATCCTACTGGCTATGGCCTTCCCCTTCGATTAGCCATCAATCGCATTCCTGAATGTGTTCTGTCCATTCTCTACCTGCATGGTTTTCACGTTTTCATCTCCCAATTACCTATTGACCTTGTCTATCCCTTGTTTAGTACTATCTTTGCTAGTCTACCCATTTTTGATTGAGATGAATATGTCTCTTGGGTCATATCTACCCACCATCTTGTACTCTGCTCCCAACAACCCTCTCCCGAAGACCTCTCCTCCCCAATCCTGCCTGTTCACATCACCACTCCAGTCTCTCCATCCCTCTCTCAGTCTGCTGGAGAAACCACTCTTGTCGAATCACAACCCATTCTGTTGACCCCCTCCTCTTCCTCTGAGGAATTAGATGAGATCATCCACATGCCACCCACCACCTATCTCATCACCCTCCCCAATGGCACTACCGTCCTGTTCTCACCCACTCGAGTCCTTCCTTGTCCCTTTCACCCCACTCTGGCCACTCCTACCTCACGATGTCACAATTGTTGTGAATTGGGACATTACGTACAGGATTGCTCTCGATACTCCTGCCCCCACTGCCACCAGCTCGCTCCAGGGCATCGTGTGTGAGAGTGCCTCTCCACACAATGTGGCATATGTCAATACTGGGGACATGCAGATCGCATCTGCCCCACTCATATTTGCTCAGGCTGTAGTAGATCTGGTCACATATTCGATGACTGTCCATTCAAGCATCTCACTTCTGCACAGGCTACCTCCATCTTTGGAGGAGGGTTGTCTTCTGAGGATTGAACCTGGAGTTCAATTGTACTGCGGGGGTAATGTTACGATCTTCACTCTCTCATCCACTTTGTTTCTTCTTTCCATTGAGTCGCTTCACTACGCTGGCCCCTATGGGCTATTCTCCCCGGCTTTTACTCATTTCCTCTTTGTCTTTGGCCTGTCTTCTCTCTCTATTCTTGTCCTTTCGGATCCTACTGCTTAGTTACCATTCCCGTACCTTGACGGTACCTGTTCTCCTTTGTCATCAATTCTACAATGTTCCATAGGCTTTGATGCTGACACATCTCCGCCTATATATACCTTTGTCACACATGTACTTTCTTTACACTTGTTCTACACAAATATATGCATTCTTGTGTCACTCCTCAGTCCTCGAGTACCCCTTGAGTCCTTCGCCCCCTTGAGTCCTTAGTCCTCAAACATCCCTTGAGTCTTTCGTCTCCCCTTGTTCTCCTAGGTGGATAGGATGCTGTGACCTCTTCGTGAGAGTCTGCCCTTCCACAGGTTGCTCGAACAACACTAGAAGTGTGTTCAGTGTAACAGAAGCAGAGATTTGATGTGTTGAATGGCCCAATTCCAAGAGAGCAACAATTTGGTTGGTTTGGTCAATGGAAAGGGATTTCATGGTGATGGATGTGGAAGAAGTGATGATGTTTTGGTTTGTTTACACCATGTTGAACTTCTTGAACATCACATGACCTATTGCTTATATAATATTCTACTGTAATGTTTTATTTTGGTATTGACACATGTCAGCAACAAAACTGTCCCAATGAGTACCTTTAATTAATTTGCAAATATTGACCGATGCAAAAGGAATTACATAAGCAATGTGTATATGCCCAGAAAGCCTTTGATCAGGGCTGTCTAATGATAGTCATGTTTGAAGGTCTAGCATCAATAGTTCTCTAGATATTCATGCAACAGTCCAAATGTTACCAACATTGGGACAGTTTTGTTGCTCAGTGTACTTCATTACTACAAGCTCTATGGCATCACCACCAACCCATACAAATATTCTCAGGTTGTTGGATGCCATCACATTCTTAGTGCTGTTGATGTTGCCTTTCTGTATGCTGTATTACAAGAAATGCAACTGCCTTGGTCCTGGAGTGACATGAGATATCTTTGATGAGTTTTTCCTCTCCTTCCATCTATACTACTGATATTGTGTCATCCTCTGATAGTCATTTCCCTACTGGGTCATACCCCATTTCTATGCCACCAGTTTTCCCCTTTGATTGTGATGTGCCCATCTCTCTTTTGGACCCTTTTCTTCCAAGATGATTCTCTCACATCATCTCATGTTCCCCTCTTCCCTTGATTGTGCAGTAACAATGTAACTACTGATGACTCCTTCATGGCTGATTCTTAGTCATGCTTGTTATCTAGTTGTATATAAAGATTTGGGACCTGTACCATTATTCCTCAGCTAGTTCTATGCAATCTATGTGTAGTTTTCTGGCCTCCATGAGACTGTTGGTTGCAGTTAGTGAGAACCTCTTGTGTTTTGCACTACACCTCAGAGTATGCACTCGACTAGTGTCTTTGTTTTAGTCTTGACTTATTGTCTAGACTTCTGACTTGCTGGATTACTTCATGCAAGCATAACAAAAGAACTAGCAGTCTTCTGTTACGAGAAATGCGACCATGACTAGATCGTGTCGTCGAGGAATATTGCTGATGAGTTTTCTTTCTCCCTCTGATCTTGCCCCCGACTTTACATCTATTTTCGATAGTCATTTACTGATGGGATCTCCTTATGTTGCTATGCCCCCTGCGTTTTCCTTTGATCATGATACGCCCATTCCTCTTATGGACCCTTTTCTCCCAAGGTGATTCTCTCGCATCACCTCGTGTTCCTTACTCCAGATACTGTATCCAGAGCTAGTAAGCATAGATGACACCATCATGGCCGATTCTTTGTCATAGCTATACAGTCTTGCATATATAAAACCCCGGGCCTGTATTATATTTCTCTAGCTAGTTCTACGCAATCTACGTGTAGTTATCTGGCCTCCTCAAGACTGCCTATCGCAGTTAGAGAGATCTCCCTCGTGTGTCTTCGCACTACACTTTGAGTGTGTGCTCGACTAGTTGCTTTCATTGGTTCAGGACTAGAGGTCGAACCTTTGACCTTGCTGGATAAATTCCACGCAAGCGTAACAAAAGAACTAGCTCTCTTCTTGTCCTTGCTTTTTAGCAGAAGGACTCTATACGACAAAAACGGAAACCATCAAGGGAAAGAAGATTGACCTATTGCTCTTCTTCATACTAGCCGTAACAACTATCCACCGACTCCTGGAAAACGTCATAGCAACAGTAGCACTCTTTGCCGGACTGTTTCGATGACCCCGAATTACTTAAGAAGCGACCTCTGCTTAGAAAAAGCAGAGGAGGTAAAAGAAGCCCATTATGTCCAGATCAAGGATCAGACCGCCTGACTTCTCCGATGAAGAAGAGGAACACTACACCACAAATTCCCCTTCCCCTCAACCCGAAAGAAGAAGAATCGCCGGACACCCCCATATCCCAGCAAGTCCATTTCCCCCACCTAGGAGACTTCGTCGACCCTCCCAAGCATCCCCAGCACCCCCGATCATCTCTATCCCACAGGAAATTACTGAGGAACATACAGGGTTCTCTACTCCAAGGGAACCATCCCCAATTGAGTTACCCCCTACTCATCTCAGCGTGATGACTCACCAACCTACTGCTACCCCAGCCCCTCCGGCCAGTCCTTGTTATGATTCTCTCGTTGGCTCCTCGTATCTTCCTAGTCTCTATTCTTTCCCTCCATCGCGCCGCTCCCCTTTGTTTTGCCGAACACTTCGATCACTTTGTGTTTATCTTCGGCCCCTTCTCCTGCGTTATCCGAGTCATCTCGGATTATTTCCCTTAGTTACCGTTCGTGCCTTGTACCTGCTGCGCTCTGATCGCAGCAGCTTATCTCATCCTTCTACCACGTTCTATAGGCTTCGATGCTTACTCATCTCGCCTATATATATACCGTCGCTCTTCATGTAGTTTCTTTACACTTGTTCTACGCGAATATATGCATTCTTGTGTCGCTCCTCAGTCCTCGAGACACTCCTCGAGTCCCTCGTCTCTTTGACCCCTTAGTCCTCGAGTAAACCCTCGAGTCCTTCGTTCGCTTGTTCTCCTAGGTGGATAGGACGCTGTGACCTCTTCGTGAGAGTCCGCCCTTCCACAGGTTGCTTGAACGACACTAGTAGTGCATTCAGCGTAACAGTCCTACACCCATCACCCAGGCAACGACCAAGAAATCTGAAATCAGAGCAGGATGTCCCGATTCCTTTAGTGGAAAAGCTGAGGACGCCAAAAGATGGTTTCGGGCGATGAAGGCATACTTCCTGTTAAACCATGAAGTATACAACGAGCTGGCCCAGATAGTAATCCTCCTCAACAACATGAAAACCAGACTCGCGGCAACCTTTGCGGAAGCTTGGTATCAGAAGCTGGATGATGCTGCCCAGGGAAAGATCAACATCACCTTCAACGAACTAGAGAAAGATTTCTTCACTACCTTTTCTCCTGGTGACGCTCAAGCCGATGCACGATCAAAACTCTACGCATTAAAACAAGGAAGAAATACCTTCTCCAACTTCAGAGCTCAATTCAAGCTACTGGTAGCCAACGCAGGGATGGGACATCAAGATACGATCTTGATTGATCTTCTCAGGGTGGCCGTAAATGCCGACATCGTAAACTTGATGACGGCAGTCGACCCCGCTCCAGAGAAATGGGTAAAATGGATGGAAAAAGCGGCACAATTTGACCAAATCAGAACTCGGACGCAACTCCTAAGAACAGGACAGGGGCAACCCAATGCATCAGGATCTTCCCATAAACATCACAGGGATCCATACACCATGGAGGTAGATGCGATAAGGCTAACGCCCATGGAACGGGCCGAACATTTTAGAAACAACAAATGTTTCATCTGTCACAAGGTTGGATGTTCCACCAAAAATCATAAAAGAGAGGGGAACTCCTTCAAACAAAGGAACTTTAAACCAAGCAATAGGCAAGTGCCACCCCCTAGTCGACAACCATCCGCTACTCGCGTTATACAGACCAAGGATGACATCCAAACATTCCTTGAAAAAAACCAAGTCTCCAAGGATGAGGCCATCAAGGCTCTCGAAATCTGTTTCGCCAAAGATGAGGTAGAAGAAACAGACGAAATACCAGTTTCTCAAAAGGATGAAACTGTGGGTTTTTAAAGGGGAAAGGTGTTTCAGCGCCATCAATCCCCATAACCACTATTCCTGTAATTGTATCACCTATCGCAGATCGAGCAATTCGACTCCCCATCTCTGTATGTGAAGAAAGCACAGGAAAAGTCGCTGAAGTACTATCCTTGGTGGATAGCGGAGCAAGCAATTGCTTCATCAACAAGAAATTGGTAGAACGACTAGGCTTAACAACCACCAAGTTAAAAATTCCCATCAAAGCTACGAACGCTGATGGAACCCTCAACGAAAATGGAATGATACGCAGGAAAGTCATGCTCTCCATAACCGTTGAGTCGTTACTACTGGAAAAACAGACCTTCCTGGTGATCAATTGCGGAGATGAAGACATTATACTAGGAATGTCCTGGCTAAGGCTGGTAAATCCGGAAATTAACTGGGCTAAAAGCAAGATCACTATTCCCCAATCCATTGATCCAACACCATATTCACAAGATCATATCGAACAACGATATCTCCTACGATACTTAGCCTTGGACCCCACCGCCCATATCAACCAAGAGGTCATCCGGAAGATAACTCACTCCACTGAAATCGCCCAAGCAGAAAATGCAAAAAAGGAAGAAACAATTCTTCCCCCTGAATTTGAAGAGTTCAGACGAGTGTTCGAAGAACCCCCATTGGGCAAATTACCTCCCTCCCAGAAATACAATCACCACATCGACCTAAAAGACACTTTTATACCAAAAGTTGCTAAAGTCTACCCCTTAAACCCTAAGGAGCTCGAAGCATGCAAAACGTTTGTCGAAGAAAACCTAAAAAAGGGAACTATTGTGCCTTCACAATCGCCACAAGCCTCCCCTTTTTTCTTCGTACCAAAGAAAGATGGAGGACTCCGTCTGTGTCAAGATTACCGATACCTCAATGAACACACCATCAAAAATGCATATCCATTACCCCGTATCTCCGAACTCGTGGATCAATTGAAGGATGCCACCATCTTCACTAAGATGGACATTCGATGGGGATATAATAACGTGCTAATCCATCCCCCCGATCGATGGAAAGCAGCCTTTATCACACCGATGGGACTTTTTGAACCAACCGTGATGTTCTTTGGACAGAGCAACTCCCCAGCTACGTTTCAAGCCCTTATGAATCATGTGTTCGCTGATATGATTGCCGAAGGATGGTTAATCATATACATGGACGACCTTATCATTGCCTCGAAATCACCGGGAGAACACATGAAAAGAACTCGTCGAGTCCTTCAATGAATGATGGATAATGACTTGTTTCTCAAGCTAAGCAAATGTTCTTTTAATGTCACCGAAGTGGACTACCTCGGAATGATAGTTCGACCAGGAGAAATCACCCTAGACCCGGGAAAACTCCAAGCCATCAAAGACTGGAAGAGCCCTACCTCAGTAAAACAAATCCGTTCATTTATTGGATTCTGCAACTTCTACAGGAACTTCATCCCAGATTTCTCTGGGATTAGTCGACCCCTCCATGACCTAACAAAGAAAGGAGTTACCTGGAATTGGTCTTCGGATTGCGAAAAAGCTTTCAGAACCCTGCAAAAAGCTTTCATGTCCAAACCTATCCTCAAAATGCCGGATTCCACCAAGCCATTCACGGTCATGACTGACGCCTCCCTCACAGCATCAGGAGCTGTATTAATGCAAACCGATGGAAATGGAGACCTCCACCCTTGTGCATACTTCTCTAGAACCTTTTCCCCAGAAGAACGAAACTATGACATTTATGATCGAGAACTTCTAGCGGTAATCCGAGCATTAGAAGAATGGAGACATTATCTATCTGGGACAGAACACCAAGTAACAATCCAAACTGATCACAAAAATCTCGCCTACTTCAAACAACCCCACAAACTATCCCAACGCCAAGCCAGGTGGATGCTATTCCTACAGGACTTCGACATTCAATATCAAAACCTTCCGGGAAATAAAATGGCCCCGGCGGACACCTTATCCAGGAAAGAGGAGGTCAACACCACAGAAGATAACCAAGACGTGATTCTTATTCCGGACAATCATTTCATCAATCTCATTGACCTCGCTATATGAGAAAAGATCATCCTTTCTACTAAAGATGATCCGCTAGCAAAAGATGCCATCACTGCAGCTCAGATGGGATCCTCCCTCTTTCCTCGTGCAAGCGCCAATGATTGGAAATGGGAAGATGGCATGTTATACTTCAAGGGACGTCTCTTCATCCCTGAGTCACAGAGACAAACCTTAGTGACTAAAATACATGAGTCACCTGCAGGAGGACATGGGGGGTACTTCAGAACTCTGTCCCTAATCCAACGAGACTATTGGTGGCCTGGACTTTCGACCTTTGTCAGGAAGTTTATCTTGGGCTGTGCAGTCTGCCAGGCTAATAAGACAAACACTCACCCCACAACACCGCCTCCAATCCCTAACCCTATGGAGGCAGACCATCCGTTTCAAAATATCTCTATGGATCTGATAACCGATCTCCCGGTCTCCGCAGGTTTTGATTCTATCTTGGTCGTGGTCGACCATGGCCTTACGAAGGGGGTAATTTTCCTACCTTGCAATAAAACTATCGACGCAGCAGAAGTAGCCAAGCTCTTCTTCAGAAACATTTTCCCTAGATTCGGACTCCACAACCGAGTCATATCTGACAGAGGCCCCCAATTTGCATCCGCATTTGCCAGAGAACTCGCTCGACTTTTGCAATACGATCTGGCCCTATCCACAGCCTATCATCCACAAACAGATGGAGAAACGGAACACGTAAATCAGGAACTAGAAACCTATCTTCGAATATTCTGTGAAGGAAACCCTGCTAAGTGGCATGATCTTCTACCTATGGCCGAGTTCGCTCATAATTCCACCACTCACTCAGTCACCAAGCAAACTCCGTTCACATTAATGATGGGATATGAACCCTGAGCCTATCCCACAATCGGAAAGACCTTCCTCCCTGCTCTCGAATCGTGAATGTCAATCCTTGATAATGTCCGAAAAGAAGTCAAAGCCGCTCATGTAATGGCCCAACTACAACAAAAAGAAAGAGTTTGGTCGAAGTACAAACCATTCCAGGTTGGAGACAAAGTCTGGTTAGAAGGAAAGAACCTTCGAATCCCCTACCCATCCAGGAAATTAGCCCCAAAACGAGTAGGCCCCTTCGAAATCGAAAAGGTCATCTCATCAGTCGCTTTCCTACTTCGACTTCCGGCATCTTGGAAGATTCACCCCGTATTCCATGCCTCACTCCTCACTCCTTATAAGGAAACCCCCGAGCATGGACCAAACTTCCCTCAACCCCCTCCGGATTCTATCGAAGGAGAAGAGGAATACGAAGTAGAAGCCATTCTAGCCCATCGAGGGACATTCGGATGAAGACAATATTTAGTCAAATGGAAAGGATATTCCTCGGCCGAAAACACCTGGGAACCCGCCATTAATCTATCCAATGCAAGAAGTCTACTGCGGAATTACCAAACAAGACACCCAGCGGACTTTCCGCAGTAGCAACCCAGCTCTCCCCGAATTGATGACCCTGATTCCACAGTTCCGGTTTGATATGATACCCTGGTCCGTGCACCGCCCACCATTTCTATAAAAAGCGACCTCTCGCGTTGAAACTCCTCAGCATTACTGTGCACCATCACCATCACCCCCCACCATCCACCCTGCATCATTATGCAATTCTCCATTGATTTCTACGAGACTCTCCTCGTCCTTGCCACCCTCCTCCTCTTTTATGTAGTCCACCTGCTCCACGACCTCACAGAGAAATCGAGGTTCTGGGCAGTCGAAGTACGTGTCTGGGATAAGGCACTACTGTACCTGTCATGGGGTGACGGGTCTATAGAGGCAGGACAAGAAAGATAGTGGGTGGGGACCCCCACACTGGGGCCCAGGGTCGAAATAAGGCGCTGACAACACCGCCTAGCTGACAACAACGGGTGGTAGCGCCACAAGATCGGGACTGGAGAGAAGTGACTGGACCGGAAGTGGAACACTTGGTGGACTCGCCAATGTTAAATAGAAGATGGGTGGACCCGAGATAGTGTAGATCTTTCCCCTCCACCATGACCCAACCAATCAACCTCATCCCCACCCCTGCTACGCTGACCGATCCCCTCGAGACTTATCGACAAGATCATTGGGAGGAACTCGCTTATGCTGAAATTTATCGGCTACATCGTCTGTCTAAGCAACACCTCTGGGAAGCTTTGGAAAAAGTCTTCCAAGACGTTCATCAGGTCTTGCTCATCAATACGATACCCGAGTTTGAAAACCATGAGTTCCTCCCCCTTCTACTCAACCTTTACCATCGCTACCATGCGTTTGCACAGCAAACCGAACATCTCCCTAGCGACTCCATGGTTGTGGCCCCGTTCGCCCTATCCCGACTCGCCTTATTCAGGATGAAAGATTACATTTTGGAGTTAATCATTAGACACAGGATGCTCACTATCATCCATCTACTCCCCGCCCAACCTATGCACGAGCTTATCTGGCCAATTCTTCAGACTCTTTCTCCCTCACAAGTCAGAGACTTTCTTAACCCCGGATTCATCTCCCATCTGCTCGCACTGGGACGACTATATGGCGACGGTCCGCAAGAACCTGCATTTTCTCGCCCCGATCCTGTCGTGGCTATGCTCCCCAGCTCGCGCCCTTCCACCTCGCTGTCTGAGGATGTGGCAAGAGGCGAGTTCTCCCCTGTCACCCACTGAACAGGAATCCCGTTCCCTGAAAACGACGACCCACTCCCCATTCCACCTCCCAGAGTTAGATCTAGAGCCCGACGAGCAGCTGCTCATAGAGATGCAGACAACCGACTCCTTCAGCCACTCATTAATTCCCTTATCGACTTCGTCGCTCGAATCCCTTCTGGATCGACTCGCACCCCCCACTGCTACACATGCGGAGACAGTGGACATTATTGCCCGAATTGCCTGGACTACACCTGCCCCATTTGTAGGATACCGGCGCCCGGTCACGCCCAATACAACTGTCCAGAACGTCATTGCCGAATCTGTCATAGTGTGGCGCACCCTGTGGAAACTTGCCCGCAGAATCGGGATCCCTCCCCCTCGACCGATGGAAGTGTGGCCTAATTCCCAATGGCGTATTCCCTGGGAAATAAAGAAATCGGAGCCAGGGCCTCCGATCTACTTTGGAGGTATTGTTACGAGAAATGCGACCATGACTAGATCGCGTCGTCGAGGAATATTGCTGATGAGTTTTCTTTCTCCCTCTGATCTTGCCCCCGACTTTACATCTATTTTCGATAGTCATTTACCGATGGGATCTCCTTATGTTGCTATGCCCCCTACGTTTTCCTTTGATCGTGATACGCCCATTCCTCTTATGGACCCTTTTCTCCCAAAGTGATTCTCTCACATCACCTCGTGTTCCTTACTCCAGATACTGTATCCGGAGCTAGTAAGCATAGATGACACCATCACGGCCGATTCTTTGTCATAGCTATACAGTCTTGCATATATAAAACCCCGGGCCTGTATTATATTTCTCTAGCTAGTTCTACACAATCTACGTGTAGTTATCTGGCCTCCTCGAGACTGCCTATCGCAGTTAGAGAGATCTCCCTCATGTGTCTTCGCACTACACTTTGAGTGTGCACTCGACTAGTTGCTTTCATTGGTTCAGGACTAGAGGTCGAACCTTTGACCTTGCTGGATAAATTCCACGCAAGCGTAACATCTTCTCGCCCCTGCTTTTTAGCAGAAGGGCTCTAGTCAAATTAAACATGAAATCTTCTCCAAGAAGAAGACTGGACTTACTAGTCCTTTCCTTTGTTCTAGCTGCCACCACCATCACCAACCTGGTGGACACCATTGTCACAACTATTGCCTTACATGCAGTTCTGGCCTGGTGATCCAGACTGACCTAGCAAACTACTTTTCTGTCCTTGCTGTCCAGCAGAGAGATCTAACTAACCATGATGTTGAGACAATGATTCAGAGTACTGGAGAACTCTGATGACAAAGAAACACATAGAAGGACATCCCCATCTTCCATGCCAACCAGTCAAAGGATTGTTGGATTGTCACATATCCCACCAAACCCTTTCTCCTTGCCTAGGAGAATTTGAAGACTATCCCAAATATTGCCAGCTCCTCCAGTGATAACAATTCTTCCAGAACTACAAGAAGAAATGGAGAGAAGTCCCCAGCATACTGGATTTTCCACCCCAGAAGGAGAACAGGGATCCCCTATTGAGTTATCCCCACCTATCTTCATGATGTCTCACCAAATCCAACCCCAGAATCCACCTACCCCTACCCCTACCCCTGCTCCTACTCAGATGAACCCATCAAAGAAATCTGAGATTTGAGCAGGATGTCCTGAAGCTTTTAGCAGAAAAGCAGAGGATGCAAAGTGATGGTTCTGAGCCATGAAAGCATACTTCATGTTAAACTATGAAGTATATGATGAGTTAGCCCAAATCATGATCCTCCTCAATAACATGAAGACTAGCCTCATGGCAACCTTCACAGAAGGATGGTACCAAAAACTGGATGATGCCTCAAAAGAAAAGATCACTATCACCTTTGCAGATCTGGAGAAAGACTTCTTCGTAACCTTCTCACCAGGAGATGCACAAGCTGACACTAGATCCAAACTCTATGCCCTGAGACAAGAGAGAGGGATCTTCCCCACTTTCCATGTGCAATTTGAATTACTAGTGGCCAACGTGGGGATGGCCTATCAAAACACGATCCTAATAGACCTACTTAGGGTAGTGGTAAATGGAGATATTGTAAATCTCATGATGGCAGTAGATCCCATCTCCAATAAATGGCAAAAATGGATGGAGAAAGCTGCCAAATTTGACCAAATAAGGACAAGGACCCAACTCTTGAGAACTGGACAAAGTCACCTCCATGACAATGGATCTTCCCACAAAGGGCATAAAGATCCCTATGCAATGGACATTGATGTAATCAGATTATTGCCAACAGAATGGGCAGAACACATATGAAACAACAAGTGTTTCATTTGCCACAGAACTGGATGTTCCATGAGGAATCACAAATGAGAGGGAAGGGGTTTCCAAGGGAGGAACATGGGACAAAACAGTAGGCAAGTCCAGCCTTCCTATAGAAAGTCCCCCCCTACTCAGGTCATACAGACAAACAACCAAGTTGGCACATTCCTAACTGAGAACAAGATTTCTCATGAAGAAGCAATCTGTCATATGCCATTCCAGCACTCCAGTCCTCCGGTCCCATCTCTGCTACAACTCTGATGCAATCTCCTTCAGGATGCATCCCCTGACCCCCGGACCCACGTGACCCTTTCCTTTTATGTACTTCCTTGTATTCTGACTGGCTGTGCCACCTTCCATTATCTACATTATAGTTTACTCAGCCTCCATTCTTTAGTGCTGCAGTCCGGCACTCTGCTCGCTATGGTGCACAGCTCCAGTTACTCCTTACCCGTATTACAAATCTGTAGTTTTCCCTCAGTATATAAATTGTAGATACTCTGTCATGTACCCCTCAGTCTGAATATCAACTAGGATACCCTGGTGTTCCCAACCTCTGTCTTTGACCATCTCCAACCTCACTCCTATTAACTCCGAGTCTCCTATCCCCAACTCCGCTACTCCGACCTCTGACCCCTAAGGGCCCGAACCTAAGCAAGGGCGTGACACATAAGTCCTGCGTCAAGGCCCACAACCCCGACCCTCAGACATCCCTCCGGAGCACTGGAGATCTGGTCCTAACACAATCAAAGTGCTTTGCCTCTGCTTCAATAAGGAAGAAGCCAAAGAAGAAACTACCCAAGTCAATGTGGAGACTACAGGTTTTTGAAAGGGAGAAATGTTTCAGTGTCATTATCTCCCATAACTGTCATCCTTGTAAATGTATCAAAGATCAATGATCGAGCAATTTGACTCCCCATCTCTCTATATGAGGAAGAAACAGGAAAAACTACTGAAGTCCACTCCCTGGTGGACAGTGGAGCAAGCAATTGCTTCATAAACCAAAGACTGGTTGAAGAAATCGGATGGAATACCAAGAAACTCAAAATACCTATCAAAGCTATGAATACAGACAGGACCCAAAACAAGAATGGGATGATACAAAGGAAGGTGACATTATTTGTAACCATAAACACACTCTTATTGGAAAACCTATTATGAGAAATGTGATAACATTAACTCCAGAATGACAAGAATTATCTTTGATGAGTTTTTCTTCTCCTTCAACCTATGTGTTTGATATTATGTCATCTTTAGATAGTCATCTTTTGACCAGATCTTATCCTGTCCCCATGCCACCTATCTTTTCCCTTGATCTTGATGCGCCCATCACTATATTGGACACTTTTCTCCCAAGATGATTCTCTTGCATCATCTCATGTTCCCCCTTCCCCCCTTGATACTGCAGTAACTTCGTAACTACTGATGACTCTTTATCAGCTGATTCTTAGTCATGATAGTTATCTAGCTGTATATAAAGATTGGTGACCTGTATTATTATTCCTCAGCTAGTTCTTGTTACGCTGAATGCACTCTCATGTCGTTCGAGCTACCTGCAGCAGGGTGGACTCTCACGAAGAGGTCTACAGCGTCCTGACTGCCTAGGAGAACAAGGGAAAAGGCTAGATCTGAGAGGATTGAGGCTTTAGACTCAGAGGAGGACTGAGGGACTTTGAGTGACAAGAGACTGCATAGTATTGTGCAGAACAAGAGTAAGGGAATACATGAGTGGTAAAGGTATATATAGGCATAGATGTATCATCATCAGAGCCTATGGAACATAGTAGAAGGATGAGATAAGCTACTACTATCAAAGCACAGCAGGTACCAGGAGTGAATGGTAACTAAGGGAAGTAATCCGAGATGACTCGGATGACGTAGGAAAACAGGCCAAGGACAAATAAGAAATGATCAAAGTGTTTGGAAAAGATAAGAGGGCCGGCGTGATGCAGAGAAAGAATAGAAATGAGATAGATATGAGGAGCAAGGGAGAAAATCATAACATTACCCCCTTCATACAATTGAGCCCCAGGTTCAATCCGTAACAGATGGCATTCCTCCAAAAAGGCTGGTAGACTGTGCGGGAGTGAGATGTTCAAATGGACAATCGTCGAAGACGTGTCCAGATCGATTGCAACTGGAACAGATGCGAGTAGGGCAGGCTTGAGCGCTATGTCCCCAGTGTAGACAAACATTGCATTGACTGGTGAGACACTCTCTCCAATGATGGCCCAGAGCGACGTTGTGGCAGTTAGGGCATGCATATCCAGGGCAATTTTCGATGTAATGGCCCAATTCACGACAATGGAAGCACCTGGTGGTGGGGGTCACAGGAGTGGGACGAAAGGGCCGAGGTAAAACGTGAGTGGGAGAGGAGAGGACTGTGGTGCCGTTGGGGAGAGTAATCATGTAAGACTGGGGAGAGGAGATGTGGACTATCTCATCCACTTCATTGGTGGAGACAGATGGAGGAGGTTGAGACTCAATGAGTGTGGTTTCAGGAGAAGGGGTGGCAGCACGAGTGGAAGACAGTTGACTGAGTAGCACAGGGAGGGCGATGGGGGAGGAGCTATCTGGAGAGGTTCACTGGGATCGGAGTATGAGGTTGGAAGAGGACAAGATACGAGAGACGTAGGCGTCTTGGTCAAAAACTGGTAAGCTAGCAAAAATGGTGCTAAACAACAGGTAGACAAGATTTAGAGGTAATTGAGAGATGAAAACATGGAAACCATGTAAATGAAGAATAGAAAGGATACATTATGGAAGGTGATTGATAGCTAATTGGAGGGGGAGACCATATCCCATTGGGTGATCAACAGGTGTGGCATGAAAGTGAAGGGTCTGAGTATGAGTGGCATCATGGAAGAGGTGTACTAATTTTTGAGAAATCTTGTCCTCAACATAGAGGGGGAGAGCTTCTAGGGCAAGGACCAACAGTGGTTCAGAGAGGATGGTGGAATAGAGAGAATGAGTGGCAAGGCAAGGGAGATATGTTGGTTGTACTGGAGTGTTTTGAAGGGTGGCGCGATGGACAGAGGTGGCAGAGATAGAAGAAGAGGAAGAAGACTGGGGAGAGGTGGGGATAGACATTTCTAAGTATAAAGCCAATAGATGGAGAAGAAGATGATGAGGAGAGTGATGAAGATGAGGGTTGCGAAGAGAGGGATGAAGGGACAGAGGACTAAATACATTTCTGAGGGCTAACGTAAATGATGGTTTTTTTTATATTTAGACAGAAGAAGAGGGGCATGACGGAGATTGCTTTCAGGTTCCCAGGTATTTTCTGATGACCCGTAACCTTTCCATGCGGTCAGATACTTGTAGTGGCCAGGGGATCCCCAGTGTGCAAGGAGTGCCTCGACTTCATACTCCTCTTCATTGGCAATTGTTACGCTGAGTGGACACTTGTGTCGCTCAAGCAGCCTGTGAATGGGGTGGACTCTCACAAAGAGGTCAACAGTGTCCCAAACACCTAGGAGAGCAAAGGGATCTTCTTGGCAGAAGTGAAAGACTGGGACTAGGACTCTGTGGACAGAGGACTCGAGGGGCACAAGGTACGCTGATATTGCATAGAGCAAGAGTAAAGAGAGTACATGTGAGGATAAAGATATATATAGGCTGGATTGTGTAAGCAAGGAAGCCTATGGAATCGAATAGAAAGATGACAAAGAAAAGATGGCCATCAAGGTCCAGGCACTGTAGTTAAGTAGATAGATCCGAAAGGATTCGGATCAAAGAAGAGTGAGGGCCAAAGATAAAAAGAATATACACATAACAAGACGAGTAGAGGCCATAGGGGCCTGTGCAGTGAAGGGACTCAATGGAAATAAGGAAGAGACACGACGAAAGGGAGAAAATCGTAACATTACCCCTCTTGTACAGTTGAACCCCAGGTTGAACCCAAAGAAACTCCCCCTCCTCCATAGATGGAGGTAGCCTGTTCAGGAGTAAAATGCTCGAACGGACAGTCGCTAGTGGTGTGACCAGATCGACCACAGCCCAAGCAAATGAGAGTGGGACAAGCTCGATCTCTGTGTCCCCAGTATAGACAAATCCCACATTGAGTAACGAGGCATTCTCGCGCATGATGGCCTGGAGCGAGCTGGTGACAGTGGGGGCAAGAATGTGTGGGGCAGTCCTGCAAGTAATGTCCCAACTGATGACAGTTATGGCATCGAGAGTGTGCTGGGGCAGGTGGGAGTTGAAAGGAGCGAGGGAGGATGTGAGTAGGGGAGGAGAGAACCGAGGTTCCATTAGGAAGGATGATCACATAGGGCTGCTCAGGGATGTGGATATTCTCATCGATTTCTCCAGAGGAGGTGGACTGAGAATCGACAGGAAGAGACTCAATGAGAGTGGGCTCGGTAGCAGTGACGAATGGTGAGGCTGGTGGGGGAGTAGCGATGCAAGCGGGAACAGGGAGGGGAGACGAGGATGGGCTTAGGGGGGATCGAGGCTGGGAGATGAGGCCCAAGCGAGAGAGGGAGACTACCTGAGAGACGTAATTGTCACGATCGTGAACAGGGAGTGCAGCGAAGATGGTACTAAATGGAGGATAAACGAGGTCAATGGGTAATTGAGCGACGAAAACATGAAAGCCTTGTAAATGTAGAACAGAAAGGATTCTTTCAGGGATGCGATTGATAGCAAGATGAAGGGGGAGGCCATAACTAGTGGGACTGTCAAGAGGGGCAGCATGAAAGTGGAGAGTTTGAGTCAGAGAACTATCATGAAAAAGGTGCACTAGCTCCTGGGAGATCTCGTCCTCTAGGTACAGAGGGAGAGCTTCAAGGGCAAGGACCAGAGTCAGGTCTGACAAGATAGCGGCATAGAGGGAGTGTGCAGCGATGCGAGGGAGATGGATGGCCTGTACTGGGATGTTACGAAGGGTAGCGCGACGAATGGAGGCAGCAGAGATGGAAGAAGAGGCAGAGGAATGGGGAGATGTGGGGATAGACATGGTGAAGAAAGCTTAAGTGTAGAACCAATAGAGAGTGAAGAAAGCGGCGAGGAGGGAGACGAAGAGGTGGGCGGAGAGGAGGGGAATAAAAGGATGAAGAACTAGGTACATTGGAAACTATGGTAAGTGATGGTTTTTCTTGTATTTAGATAAAATGAGGGGAGCGTGACAGAGATTACTTTCGGGTTCCCAGGTATTTTCTGATGAGCCATACCCTTTCCATGCGGTCAGGTACTTGTATTGGCCAGGGGAGCCCCGGTGTGCAAGGAGTGCCTCGACTTCATATTCTTCTTCATCAGCAATTAACATGGGCGGTGGCCTGGGAAATGATGGTCCATGTACATCAGTCTGTTTAAACGGAGATAGAAGCAAAGCGTGGAACACATCATGAATTCTCCAAGTGGGAGGAAGGCAAAGTCGGTAGGTGATCAGAGATAGGACCTGAGAGATCTCAAAAGGTCCATGTCGTTTGGGGGCAAGTTTCTTGGAAGGGTAAGGGATGTGGAGATTGGTGGCTTCGAGCCAAACTTTATCTCCTACCTTCCAGGGGGAGAATGAGCGAGTGGAGTGGCGAGTCATTGCCAATCTGGCTGATTCATGAGCAGCCAGGGCTTCCTCTCTGGCTTGGGCAAGGGAAGAGAGGCGATTCAAGAGGGCAGGGATAAAGGTCTTTCCCAGGGAGGGGTAGGCATGAGGTTCATAGCCTAAAAGGAGAGAGAAGGGTGACACCCTGGTGGAGCTATGGGGGATGGAGTTATGATGGAACTCTGTGGTTGTCAGGAACTCAGACCAGGCACTTGGGTTGTTAGAGCAAAAGATGCGAAGGTAAGCTTCGAGTTCCTGGTTGGTTCACTCAGTTTGGCCATTAGTTTGGGGGTGATAGGCAGTGGAGAGGCGGGTGTCGTACTGGAGGAATCTGGCTAGCTCTAGGGCAAAAGCCGATGCGAACTGAGGGCCTCTGTCAGAGATAACAGAGTCATGTAGTCCGAATCGTTTAAACACATTGTCAAAAAAGAGCTTAGCTATGCCCACAGCATCAATGGTTTTGTTGCAAGGAAGGAGAATTACCCCCTTTGTAAGCCCGTGGTCGACCACGACCATGACAGAGTCGAAGCCTGAGGAAGCAGGGAGATCAGTGATCAAGTCAACAGAGAGTTGTTTGAAGAGCAAGGAAGAGGAGGAGGGAATGGGAGAGACTGGAGGAACTGTGGGGTGGGTGTTAACCTTGGACTGTTGGCAAACAGCGCAACCTGCAACAAAGTTCCGAATGAAGGTGGCAAGGCCAGGCCACCAGAAGTCCCTTTCGACAAGAGCTTTGGTGCGAAACTGGCCGGTATGGCCAGTGGTGGGCGAAGAGTGTAGGGAGTGTAGGAGGGAGGAGCAAACCTCAGGCGGGACATAGAGGCGATCTCTAAAGTAGAGTTTGCCATCATCTAATGACCAGTCGGAGAGGGAAGAACAAGGGAAAAGAGGGGATCCCTCCTTCAAGGCATTTACTGCTTGAAGGACCAGTGGATCAGATGTAGAAGAGGACTGAATGTGTCGCGCCAGGGAGAGATCGAATGCAGAGATGATTGCAGGTTCAGGGATGATGGGGGCGATGTTGTCGAGTGAGGTGTCCACTAGATCCTTCCGGGAGAGAGCATCTGCAGGGCCCATCTGGGTCCCAGGGGTGACTTTCCACTGTATGTCGAAGTCCTACAAGAACAGAGACCATCGAGCTTGACGCCGAGATAGTTTATGAAGATCCTTCAAATAGGAGAGGTTTCGATGATCAGTGATAATGGTGACTGGGTGTGAGGTGCCGAGGAGATAGTGGTGCCATTCCTGGAGTGCTAGGATCACAGCAAGGAGTTCCCGATTGTAGATATCATAATTGCGCTCTGCTGGGTTGAAGGTTTTCGAGAAGTAGGCGCAGGGATGTAAGTCCCCATTGGTATCCGATTGAAGGAGGATTGCGCCCACTGCCAGAAGGGATGCATCAGTCATGAGAGTGAAGGGTCGAGAGGGATCAGGGAGGGAGAGAACAGGAGCAGAGGAGAAGGAGGATTTGAGGGTGGTGAAGGCTTGTTCCTGTAGGGCAGTCCATAGCCAAGGCTCATTCTTTCGAGTGAGGAGGACTAGAGGGGTGATGACATTAGAGAAATTTGGGATAAATTTACGATAGAAGTTTGCGAATCCAAGGAAACTTCGAATCCCTTTGACAGAGATGGGGGGTTTCCAGTCTGCGATGGCCACAAGCTTAACTGGATCCATCTCAACGACTCCTTGACCAATGATCATGCCCAAATATTCCATCTTGGGGGTGTCAAAGGAGCACTTCGAGATCTTGAGGGATAATCCATGCTCTCTAAGGTGTTCAAAGATTCGAATGGTACGCTGGTGATGCAGGGAGAGGTCGTCCTTGGTATGGATGCCGATGTCATCCATATAGATCTTTAGCCAACCTTCTGTGAGGATGTCTGCAAAAATGTGATTCATAAAACTTTGAAAAGTGGGAGGAGCGTTGTTAAACCTGAAAAACATTACTGTGGGTTCAAATAGTCCTAGGGGGGTGATGAATGCCACTTTCCATTGGTCCTCCTCCCAGATGCGAACATTATTATAACCCCAGCGAATGTCCAGTTTAGTGAAAATAGTAGACTCCTTCATATCGTCAATGAGGTCCGAGATGAGGGGTAGAGGATAGGCGTTACAAATGGTGTGCTCATTTAGGTATCTGTAGTCCTGGCAAGGGCGAAGGATCCCATCTTTCTTTGGTACGAAAAAGAAGGGAGAGGCTTGTGGTGATTTCAAGGGGATGATCCTGCTAGTCTGTAGGTTCTCTTCAATAAATGCCTTACAAGCCTCCTTTTCTGCAGGGTTGAGAGGGTATACCTTGGCGATTTTAGGGACAAAGGTGGGTTTCAGATTGATGACATGATCATAGGGGCAATGAGGGGGTAGGATATTGAAGGTTTTCTCCGAGAAGACATCAGCATAGTTTTGACACCACTTTGGAATTTCCTGCTCTTTAGGGCTTTCCTGCTGTGCCAATTGGGTAGAGAGGGTGATTTTGTCGATTGAATGGGGTGGAGATGGGGGAATGGTGACAGTCTTTGAAATCCAGTCGATGCTGGGATTCCATTTTCGCAGCCATGAGGTCCCAAGGATGATTTGCTTCTTTCCAAGGGAAGTTACCATGAGTTTGATGTTCTCAGAGAACGAGGGAAAGAGGGCTTTGGCGGAGATGGTGTATCTGATGGTCCCTTTGCGATTCTGGGTTCCATCAACATTGGTTGCAGTAAGAGGTTGGGAAAGGGGTTGTATTCCTGAGCAAAGATGGGGAACTAGGCTTTCATCAATGAAGTTTCCGGTTGCCCCACTATCCACTAGGGCAATGGTGTCGATGATTTGAGAATTTGCTTGTAGGTGAACAGAGAGGCGCACTGTTCGTTCATTTGGTAATCCTACAAGTACATGAGGGAAGTGAGACATCGAGGCAGCTTCCCTATTCAAAAATCCGAGGCATCTAAGGTAGCAACGGTTTCTCCTTCATTCTCCTCAAAGCAGAGCTTAAGAGTTTGAAGAATTTTGCCTTCCTCTTTTCCAGAGGAGCAGAGCTGAGCCATGTAGGACTTGAGAGCAGAGGACTTGGGAGAGGTGGTGGGGGAAGTGGGTGGTTGGGTCAAGGTGGAGGTGGCTTGGATGCTCTGAGGGCAAGGCTTAGAAGTGAGAAAGGTCCTGCATTGCAGTGCATTATGTCCCGGTTTCCTGCAGTGAAAACAATGTCCTTCCTTGATACATTTTGTTACGGTTTTTCCTTTCTTCCCTCTAGATAAGTCCCCTTCACTCTTGAATCGATCACAGCGACTGTCCATTCATCCATAGGAACTCCCTCCATTCGGCCAGAGCCGAGCCATCGGTAGCTATTCCCCTGTTGTACACGTCACTCCCATTCCCTTCACTTCATCACCATTTCACCTCGTCACATCGTCACATCGTCACACCTTCACCATCTCACAATGATGGTAGTCACGCATAGCCCCGCAGCCACCATCTTTTGATCCTCTGATCCCATCTTTGATGCTGCGCATTGATCCATCTATCACCTTGGTTACCAGTGACTCATTCTGACTCACTGCGGCTGTACGCACAGCCTACTCGTATACTATATAGTCGACCCCAGTTTGTACCATAGTTCCCCAGCTAGTTCTACGCAATCTACGTGTAGTTATCTGGCCTCCACGAGACTGCTCGTCGCAGCTAGTGAGAACCTCTCGTGTCCTCGCACTACACCTCAGAGTGTGCGCTCAACTAGTTGCTTTCATTGGTTCTGGACTTAAGTGTCGAACCTTTGACCTTGCTGGATAATTCCACGCAAGCGTAACACATTTAGCTCTTTCGACCGGAGTGAGTTTGGACACCCTGAGGGCATCCACATCCATGGCATTTGGATCAGAGGTGGAGTGTGAAAGGGATGAGAAAAACTGGGGACGATGAATTCCCTTCTTAAGAGCGGTGATGCGAGCTACTTGGGTGTGGAAGGTCTTGGCTTTCTCTATCCATTCGATGATGGTGGTAGGGACAGTCGACATGGAGAGGATCAGGGTGGTAATGTCTTTGTCCAATCCTTCAGTGATCATATAGATGAGCATTGCATCATCCGTGATCCCTGCTTTGGCGGCGAGGTTCTGGAAATCAGTGACGTATCTCTGGAAACCATCATCAGTCTTGGTAGACTTCTGACGGAGATTGTTACGCTTGCGTGGAGCTATCCAGCAAGGTCAAAGGTCCAACCTCAAGTCCAAGACCAATGAAAGCAACTAGTCGAGTGCACACTCAAAGTGTAGTGCGAAGACACACAAGGAGGATCTCTCTTACTGCGACAGGCAGCTTCAAGGAGGCCAGATAACTACACATGGATTGCATAGAACTAGCTGGAGAATTATGGTACAACCTGAGGTCGACTATATAGTACAAGGATAAGCTGTGCGTACAGCCACAGTGAATCAGAATGAGTCATAGGTAACTAGGGCGAGTGATGGATCAATGCGCAGCATCAGAGATGGGATCAGAGGATCAAAAGATGGTGGCTGCGGGGTTATGCATGACTACCATCATAGTGAGATGGTGAAGGGGTGATGATGTGAAGAGGTGACGATGTGAAGAGGCAGGACTTGATATCATCAGGTTATCCAGTTGAGATATCAAGGATCGGCTGACTAGGGAAGGATTCTAGGAGTACGTCAGCGGGTGTCATAGTTGTCTAGGAGTGAAGGGGACTTATCGGGAAAACAAAAGGAAAAACTGTAACAGAGATTGGCAAGCTCAAGGCGGGTGGTAGTCTTTATGTCGAAGGGGAAGAAGGTGGTCTCAAAGTTGGAGGCGAACTTATCGAATGTTTTCTTGGTTGAAGCG
>JBBPTT010000417.1:0-25308 GCA_038094175.1 Boletellus aff. lepidospora
CATTACGAAAAACCTCATGGCCAAGTTGCCAAATGAGCAGACCAACAGGAGGGGTATCTCGGTTGACGGTGCGTCGCTCCTCTCGTTCTCTCTATCGCGGTGCTCACTCGCGCCAGACCACCTCCGGATGCTCGGTGCACCTTCCATCTTTGCCCTTGGGGACTCCACTTCGACCTCGTATGCCCCAACGGCCCAGGTGGCTTCTCAGCAGGGTGCCTATCTCGCACGTATGTTTAAGCTGATTGCGAAACGCGATGCGCTCGAAGATGAGGTCAAGGCCCTCGCGTCTGCAAAGGACGGAGAACAAGTCGATGCCGAATCTACGAAACGTGTCGAATCCCTCAAAAAGAAGATTGGCAAGATACGTCTGAACCCGTTCGCATACAGTCACCAAGGATCTCTGGCGTCAGTCTAAGTCGCGCTCGGTCTGACATGCACTCACCGTCCTCCCCAGCTATATTGGCTCCGACAAGGCTATTGCTGACCTGCCCATATTCGGGCGAGAGGTACGTCGTTCTCCGCTGTCCACTGACACACATGTGAATGTCGTTGCAGTGGACGAGCGGCGGCGTGGCTACGTTCTTGTTTTGGCGAAGTGCCTATCTGAGCACGCTCTTCTCGCTCCGCAATAGGGCTTTGGTTGCCGGCGACTGGTTACGAGTCAAGTTCTTTGGGCGGTGAGTGTCATTTGGCCCTTTTCCGGCGGGCTGGACTCTGCCCTGTCTGCGATGGCTGCACAGTGGCAGAGACTATTGCAAAATGCCGCTCCCCTTGGCCTAGCCAGCGCTGTTTGAGCGTATCACGGAGCTGATGGACACCCGGTTTCCCCGACGGGCCATGCTCGTTCTATACTCTGCTGATGGCGGACGCTCATCCGCGCGCGTTACAGGGACGTGAGCCGTGATTGAAGGCACAGCGTTGCGCTGCATCACCACCACCACCACCACCACCATGTACACCGTTGTTATATCCAGTAGACCACCGTTGCCGCCCCCGCGTGCCTGTTGATGGGCCCGGGTCGTGTCACATATATACATATATATAATACGCACTCAGTCGCGTCTAGAGCATTTATAGAGACATTGGATAGACCATGGCATAGCGATGTGTGTTTTTTTTCACGAGAGAGCGTTGTGCTCGTGTCATGTGATCGGTCTCCGGAGATGAGCGTGGGCCGGTCCGGTGATCAAAAAGGAGCGCTCGCCGTCCGAACAAGCATCGCCACTGGACCGGGCTCGACGACGGGCCGTCCGCGACCGCGCACACACACGCAGGCACGTCGTTGCGTCGGATCAGCGACAGGACCGCACTCGACGCCAGAGCTCGTTCCCGCCGAGCCGGAGCGAAAACCGCGCAAGGCACACGTCCAACTCATTCTCAGTCCGGTGCACGCGCCGGCGTTCTGTCAGAAAGATCCAATGGACCGCGCGTTTTTTTTTCCCCGTCGCCTTGTCGACTAGTATACAAAAAACGAGGTCTATTTGGGAACATGTCCGAGGAAAAGAAAGAAAAAAAAGCGATGCATGAAAACCAATCTCGTTCGTCATAAAACAAAATCGTAAACGATGCGTGAGAACAGAGGAAAAAGGACCGACGTGTTGCGTGAAAGAAAGAAAAATGCAAAAAGGAGTGTACCATCTGCTGGGGGTCCGTCTTCACGCTGTGCTGCCGCCACCTGAACGTGCCGTGCCGCCATAACCTTGCACGGCATACGGCCCCAACAACGGCGCCACAGCATCGATGTTTGAAAACTTGCGCGCCGCGTCCGCATCGTCTGCAGGAGCAGCAGCAGCGACAGCAGGCACAGGCATCGGCGTCGGCTCGGGACCGCCCAACGCGTCCTGTGTCGCCCACCGACTCTGCGCGCGCAGCCGCTTCCCGTACGCCAACAGGATCATGCCCGTCGGGAGCCCGAAACAGCTCATGCACGCCAGCATCACGTTTGCGTTCCAGATCCCTAGCGCACTGTACAGCGGCACCGCCAAACTAGGGAACACCGCCGCCGTCAAGTTCCGCACGGCGCAGTTGGCCGCCACCACCGAGGCAGAGCGGGTCGGGTACAGGTCGATGTAGTAGTTGAGCAGCGAGAGCTGCATGAGCGTCATGCCCATCCCCACGGGGGCACCCGACAGGATGGAGAGTATGCGTGGCATATTGGGAAGCGCGGTCAGCGCGAACCAGAACATGCCGACGGGGGTAAAGATGGAGGCGAGGAGGACACCCGGGAGACGTTCTTCGGGGGCCATCTGCCGCTTACCACCGGATTGCGAAAAGACTTGGTGACGGCGTGCCCGCAGTTGGGGTTTGAGGAAGACAAAGTAGACGAGGACGCCAAGAAGGTTACCAACCCACGGGGCGAGGAAAACGAGACCAGTCTCTTGGCGAGACATGCCATAGAGAGCCGTGTAGACGTATGGGTACGCCTACGACTGCCGTGAGCGCCCGATCGTAGAAAAATGACTATATATAAAAGGCACCTCGAGAAGGAGAAACAAGAGTCCGTAGACAAACGCGTGATAAAGCGTGGTCCATGTCACGATCGGTTCGTGGCGGAGCATGACTGGAAACGCTCACATCAGGTCCCTCTACTTACCCTTTGATCGCACACTCACTGATCGGCGTGAAGAGGGCCTCCCTCCAGATCGTCGACATATCCCGGGTCGGGGTGACCGAGATGCCCTCTTGATGCTTTGCGAGCCGTTTCCGGATCGCGGTAGGCTCCGTCTCTGGGAGAAACGAGACAGCACTCGCGACGAGGGCAGCCCAGACGGCGATGAATCCCATCAGCCATCGCCAGGGAATGAACGTGCCGACGAGCGACGCTGGAATAGGGCCAAACGTAGGTGCACCCTGCAGCATAACCGTAAAGAGCGCCACGAGCGGCGCACGTTCGAGAGGATTGAACATGTCCGCGAGCGATCCACCGTAGAGGGAGAAAACGGCGGATCCGAACAAACCTGCAAGTGCACGGAACCAGAGCAGGGCGGTCATGGTCGGTGCCAGCGCCGTGCACGACGACAGTACTGTGTAATGTCAGTCGTATGCTGAGAGGCAGGCATGCGGGCAACTCACTCGTGAATCCCGCCAATGATATCATGTACACCGGTCGGCGACCGTACAGCTCACTCAACGGGCCGGCGATGAGGGGTCCAAAGATGGCACCCTGAGACGAGAGTCAGAGCAAGGAACGAACATTAAACCGCTACTCGCAAAGTTGTAGAGGCCCACGCCCAGAGTGACGACGGATTCTGTCGCGCGAAAGTCGTGTTGGATCTGCTGCTGAATACCCGACTACCGTCTGCTCAGCACGCGTCCGTCTGCAGGAACAAAGATGGTCGCTCACATAAAACGTAAGTGAGAGATCGCTAGGCGAAACAAACAACATAAGAGCTCGGCAACGCCTGCTACGAAGCCGAGGTACTCACACAGGCGCGATAGAGTGCCATATGACGAAGGCGATCATCCACCGCCGCAACTTGCTCCATTGATGAGGGTCGTGCTTGCCGCTCAATGCGTACGAAGGAACCGAGGACATCTGACGGCAGGATAGAGCAGGGTGAGCAGGCAGATGACGCGTAAACAGCCTTTATACCTCGAACTGGGGCATCTACCGTTCCGCTCCGTAATAGGCTCAGTGCGGGGCAGCCAATCGCCAAAACCCGTCCTTCATTCCGCGCACCAGACCCCGGAGACTACAAAGGAAATGCCGGTCCCCATCATAGACGAGCCCGAATTGTCAGGTTCAACGGCGTCCAGTAGGATAATTGACGCGATGGTCGTGCTTGCACTTTTGAGGTATCTAAACCTGTTAGATTTAGAACGGTCACTTGGCAGAGAACAAGAGTGTTCCGACGATTTTCAAATCCCGTCACCCGAGACAGCGGGGTGCTTCCAGAAACACCTGTAAGGAGGTGGCATGCAGGGACGTGAGTGTGTTCATCGTTGCGAACGTCTGGGGGCTGTCGACGCTGAGCACACGGCGACGATTAATTCGGTAGACGATGAGAATGATGGCGTCCTCGGGAACGCACTGCCTGGTGGAGACCGGAAAGTCGTATGTTCCGGAGAACTTGATCATGGTACGTAGTACGTACCATCGGAGCCGACGAGACGGGCTTGAATGTTTGTACGTAGAACTGGTGTGATGCTCCACAAATGCGGGAGGCTAATAGCACCATAGCCCCATCGGATTGCACACACAGGGGAAGGACAACATCAAAACGCCCAGGAGGAGGCCCGAGGAATACACATTAGGCTACATGCATAAATAACACCAACGTCTTCCGCCGACCCCGTGCATGAATCAATCACAGCGTCTGGCCGAGGCGAGGTTGTAAAAGTCCATCGCACTGCCAGCATCCATGCGCCGTTCCGACGGCACCGCCGCGTAGTCGGTGACAATCACCAGCCAAACGATCTGCGCTCCACCGTCAGCCAGTCGACCCGGGACAGGAGGAACTCGACGGAACGCACTCTTCGTGTATCTCCACCCCCCCAACCGCCCATCTTCTTGCCGGATCTACGGCAGACACAGCTTGCGAAACCTCGTCCCCAATCCCAACGGGCCCACACACGCCCACCACGACACCCGTAATACTCATGTGCGATTTCATGCCCGATCCATACGATACCGCCCGGGCAATCACTGAATCCAGCACCTTGGCAATCCTGGGGCGTCCCGCGGTGAGCGTCAGTCCGGGTGGCAAATAGTCCTTTGCAGGCGGGACGTCGGCCGCACGAGTGTAGTGCACAGAAATGCGAAGTGGCGTTCGCGTGCTCTGTTGGATGAGCGAGCTAAAGAGGGGAACGAGCGGATTGAGTGCGCCTGCGTGGCATCCGCCGAAGAGTCAGATCCTGTCGCACAAGGTGTAGCAAGGTTTCGCGGAGAACGCTAGACGCACATGGGTCCTGGATGCTCCAAATGAGTTCTATCAGCTTTACCCTGCTCGATTCGTCCTGATCCCTCTGGCACTCGTTGTCAGCATTCGCGCGCATGGTGCGTCCATGCGACGCACCTGAACAAGGTCTTGGACCGCGGAGAGTGCAAAGGTGATCCCACTGCCACCCACAACAAACATCGCGGCTGAGAAGCTCGCGAAGACCGAGTGCCCAGGGCCCCCTGTCAATGCCAAGAGTGAACTTCGATGTTGACCCCACACAGGAAGAGGGAAGGCATACCGTATGGGCCATCAAGCATCACGATAACGGTCCGACTCTGTTCCCCATCTTCGCACCCATATCCAGCAACTTTGGCTAATTCATACAGCCGGTTCGTCCACCCCCCTGCGTTCTTGCACATCAGCACAAGGCCTTCCGGCGTCTTGGCAACATTCGCTATTGTAAACGGATGGGATTCCGCCCAGCCTATCAAGCCCATCGCAGACGATAGCACACATATCCGGACGTGTTGCCCCGCCCGCCAGCCGGCGTTCAGTGCGGGAATATCGATGCGAGTAAGGGAGAGATCAGGAATGGGTCGTATGCGAGCATTGAAAATGCGCGTCTTGAGGAGACGGAGGACGCGATCGAGACCGTATGCCGCTGCTGCTGCGATGACATAACGCAGCGTAACCTTTTCGTGCCCGTAGATCTTTTGGGTTTCGTTCAATATCGATGGCCTTCCTAAACCAGTAAACTTACCGCGGGAAGGAATACGGCGAAGCAGACGACATGAGAGAAGAAGAAAACATTGTAAGCTTTTCGTCGCCAGAACGAAGTCGAAAAGAAGAACAAGACATCTATAGCAACCAGCGCAACAAATGCCATTCTGGTTGCATGAACTTTCATGTTTTCCGTGAACACGCCTTCAAAAGTCCATTTAAAGACTGTCCGCACGTCACCTCTTCGTTTCTACGCTCCAAAAACCAAGACTCACTATAACCACAGGCATGGACATTTGATAGCAAGACCAACATCAATCCAGCAAAACGGTGAATATAGTTGAGCTGAACGAATTCCGTGCATGAATGCACGCAGATCAGTGCGACACAACATTCCCTGACGGATTTGGGCTCACTTTCTCATACCCCACCGAGACACACATGCCCACCACGTTGTTCTTCGTCCCAAGCGCATACACTATCGGGACTTGGGACATTGCTACGATGCCCGTCCTCAGCGGATCTTTGAAAGGATTGCTCCCCAAGAACGACGCGTACACGAGCACGGCTGCGTATACTAGCAGTATGAGCCCCTGGCCCAAGCTGAATCCGGCATTAAGCCGCTGTCGTAGGAAGCACCCCATCGGTGGGACGATCGCAGACCATGCGCGAACGTGCGGGGGAAGCCTTGAGCCCGGGCTTAAGGTGCGGGTAGATGCATGTCGGAGGAGATTCGTGTGGGAAAAGTAAGTGTGTGATTCCTCGGACAAGACGCCGTCTTGGGGATGCCCGTGCCCGGAGGAAGAGGCGAAACCTACCACTTGCGGTGATAGGTCCTTCTCGTTAGACGGCCCCGGATCCTGTGAAGCCTGTGGAGAACGAGAAGCCGTGGATTGCAATCCGCGCAGACGGGCACTCCCAAGACGAATAGAACGAAGGATGTGGCCATGTCTCCATTCTGCTGCGGAGGAGAAACGTGCAAAGGCACGCGGGAGGGTTGAAAGAGCAAACGCGGCAAGGAGAGCGAAGAGGAAGATGTCAATGTGAAAGACGAGCTTTTGAGGGTCGACGTTCATTCTGGGGGGTGTACAAGGACCTTGGGGCGAGAGAGTCTCGATGCTCAAAGAGAATCGATGCCAGCACCGAACCTGAATCTAATGGAGTGCCGCCAAAGGAGTGTGAAGCTCGTTCCACAGGCGAACGGACCCGAGCCGTTCAGAGGCGCGTAGAGCGATCAGAGAGAGCCGTTTATTGAGGCTGGCCACCCGCTGGAGACAGAAACCCTGTAAGAGCCGAAAGAAAGACTGGATCGTGGCCACCTCGATGCAGGGGGACAATTATAAGCACCCGACAACGGACAGCGATAAAGAGAATGGAGACACCCACGAATGGATCGATGGGGATTATGTACAACAATACAAGGCCATGTCGGCGGAAATGAGGTCGAAATTGGCAGGTGAGCGACAACGTGTAGAAAACGTGACCTCGTGTTCGTGCCAAACGTTTGAAACTGGACCTGGTCCTCGTCCATAGGCACTAGTCCTGCATAAACTGGTGTCAGTATCCATAGATATGTAACAGAGACGCTCGGCACTATGAGATCACCAGGGGCGTTTAAAATTGACACGAACATTGACTCGATGATGTCCCCGGCTATGTACCAACGCGTGGCGTCGCACCCTGCATTACCGACGGAAGGAAGCGACCCGCCCTGGGTCATTTTGATGGGCCCGTGGTGTCCTGACGGCGCCAGGCAACGTCCGTCGTGCCCCAATAAAGCAGTGCCGCTGAGCTCGAGAACTCGCTGGTAAGGTGCTGTTGGCTGTTCCTTTGAATCCGTCCGAGAGATCTGCCAGCCGCGGGGGACAATCGATCAATCAGTGCTGTCTGTCTGCACAGATAAACAGGCATGTAGTACAGACACCCATCCGCAGGGCAAAGTCGTTCACGTCGATTGAAGCTGGGTCACCATTCGCGCAGTGGAGGCTCCGAGATCGCCTCGGTGACAACATACGTTTGAAACAAGCCACGCTGGCAGAACTCGACACTGACAGAAATGTCGGCCCAGCTGGAGGTCTACGTCAACCGGTCAAGGGCAACAAGAGTGAGTCTGCACCACGACTGACACTAGTTCTCCCTACCCGGTCGACTCAGGTACTGCCGCTGGTCATAACGCAAACAGTGAGGGCGGGCACCTCCTCATTAGGTGTCGTTTATGGCAGCTAACGTCTATGCCTGGGCCGTTTTCCACTTCTCGCGAATCTCGCCCTCGCAGTTTGCAGGTCCCCAGTTTTGCGTGCGTATGGCGAATACTGCGCACGTTTGTGCCATTGCCCTGGTGCCACCCTCCTGCAGCCGATTACGTCCAATAAGCGATCAAATGGGAACGAAAAAGCGCGCTTCGAGTTGCGTGCTCACGATCCTTTCTGCGGTCATATTGGTACGTGAACGGTTGGGAATGAGATGCCAGACCAGCTCCACAGATGGCTTGGAAAATTCCAACCCTCTCTTCGTTTCCGTCAGTTCGGGCACCTTGAAGGGTGCAGGTTACGAGTACCTCTCAGGGTATAAGAGGCCTGCCCGAGAATGCTGAAATCCGTCCTTCGATACCCTCTTGCCCACGCATGTCCCAGGTTCCATCGTGCGTGTTGACCTTTGAGCACGACCCTCGGCAGTGGAGCAAGGGGCGACGATGGATGATCGCACTCGTCATATGGAACCTGATTGCGCCTATGTTGGTATTCTCTTTCGTGGATCGTGTTGACCGTGTGTTCACGATCTCTTTAGTGATGTCACGCTCACCTTCTATGTGCGCAGACATCTAGCATCTATGGTTCATGGTTGTTCCTGACTCGCCCACAGTCAGGCATGCAGCAACAGATCCAAGAGCACTTCCAGACAACCGACTTCATCGCCTCGCTTGGTGTTGGCCTCTTCAACTTTGTAAGTGACTGTGTTGTCGTGTTTTCCTATTTGACGACGTCCTGTCAGGGTTCAGTATTTGGGCCTCTGGTCGGAGGCCCCTTGAGCGAGCTCTATGGTCGCCGACCTGTCTACGTTGGCGCATCCGTGGGTTTCGTCTGTGAGTCCCACGGCAAGTGATGGTCATAGTCGGGGCTCACTGGCATTGTAGTCTTCTCCTTTGCTGCTGCGCTGTCCCCAACAATGATTACGTTGCTAAGTTGTCGTGCGTTGGCAGGTTTCATCGGATCTGCCGTTTTCGCCTTGTACGGGGGTTCTCTCGCAGACATGTTCGATCCCGACGAACGAGGTTCGCTTGTGGCCTTGTTCACGGTCGTTCTACAGGGTGCACCCACGATTGGTCCTGTACCATCATCATTGCTTGGTACTATTGTTCACTGGCGCTGGCTCATGGGGTGTATCGGTGCTTGGGCCGCAGTCATCACGGCTGTGGTGATCTGCCTCCCAGAAACGGAAGTCAATGCGATACGAAGAAAACTTGCTAAAGAACAAGGTTCGGATGCTCTTAAAGGCGGTGCCCCCTCTCAAACATCGGTCGTATGGAGGAAGACACTTTCTGCACCCATCAGTAAGTCCATCTCTCAACAATCGGGTTAACATGGTGATCTGATGCTTGGCGCATCAGCAATGCTTCGGCGTGAGCCAATTGTCACTTGGACTACACTCTATCATGCCTTCATTTACGGAATTCTATTCCTGCTTCTCGAGGTAAGTTGACAGAGTGATTAATGAATAAGGCCCTATTTGCTGGATCTCACATTTATCGTGTAGGCATATCCACTCGTTTACAAGTCGCATTATTCCATGTCTCGTCAACAGGCCGGCTTAGTGTTCATTGCACCCTGGCTCGGAAACCTTCTCGGTGTTCTTATATACTTTTGTGTCCTCAAACCCCGATACGAGGCCCGCCAGCATGCGATTTTCGTCCAGTCTGGTGGTAAAAGGGAGATTCCGCCAGAAGGGCGCCTTCCTGGTATTTCACTCTCGTCATTCTTCACTCCCATCGGGATGTTCTGGTTCGCATTCTCTGCACGTCCGGATGTCCACTGGCTCGTTCCAGTTTTGTCGGGTGTTCCAGTGGGAATGGGGATGACTCTTCTCCAGTTGTCCTTGCTCAACTACTACATTGACCTCTATCCGACCCAATCCGCTTCCGTGATCGCCGCGAACTGTGCCGTTCGCAACATCGTTTCCACTATTTTCCCCAGCCTGGGTATTCCGTTATACACTCACTTCGGCATTCGTAATGCCAGCTTGCTGCTGGCCTGCGTCAGCTGCATCGGGTTCCCCACAGCAATCGTTCTCCTTCTCTACGGAAGAAAATTGCGATCAGCCAGTAGGTGGGCGAAGCAGGACGCCGTCGACGTCCCTGATTCAGCACCATCCTTGGGCGCTGTCGCACCGCTCATGGGTCGTGTACCCCAGCCTACATACGGGGGGACGGGTTCCTCTGACTAAAAAAAAAAAAGACTTACGTCACGTCACCACCACCTTATGATTTACCTTTACGATTTTTCATGATCTCCAAGGGACACCGGTGCGAGGACTTTTCACAAAAACCATCCCCCAAAGTCTAGTAGAACACAAGTGTACTGTGCTCGTCGTATCGCGTCTCATGTATGATACACGTGTAGTCTGGGCATACTTGAATTCGTCAGCAGGCCGTGCAGTGATGTTAAATAATACCGCTTGACGACTCCTTCGAGATCATTCGAGAGCTATTAAAGAAGTTGGGCGAAGGTGACTCAAATAGAGCTCAGTGCTTGTTTGAGGTTGGTAGCAACTGGTTTCTGACCATTCTTCTGCCTCAGACGAGCTTGTTGTCTATATGGACAGCCGATCGGATGAGCTCGCCGTGCGGTGCGTGTCTAGTAATCGCGCCAAACGTGTCTCCCGTACTTCCCCGTAGAGTGTGGAGCGGGCGGAGTTTCAAATGGGCCGCCGAGCTGTCATTTGCTGCTTCAATATCAGATACTAGTAACAATCGGAAGCGACGCACTGGCGCAACTCCCCCATTCACGAGTAAAGGGAAAGCAAACTCTTACCTCCTCAGAAATAGACAAGGTGTACCACTAGACCTTAAGAATTTTCCTTTCAAGGGTGAGTCTGGGCGTGGTAAGCGTGCAGGTGAGAGGCCGAGTTCATACTTTCCAGTGTCCTGTAGAAGTTCTGCGTGTGGCCGGAGTCGCTCTTAGTTTGGTGCATACATATTATTCTGACTCCGAGTTCTGGCAGTGTCCATGGTGACTTCCTGATGAGTTGGCATCAGAGACGCTGACGAACTATATGTTCACGAGAGGCACGCCACGCTCGTTTTTGCACGATGAAACCTCCCCCACTTTCAAGTTAGATGGGGGTTGGGATCTACGGAATTCTCACGACCATCGTCGGGTAAGTATGTTGGAGCATCGTTGATGCATCACAGGTCGTTCGCGGACGGGACCCGTGTGCCGCCTTTGCTCTATCCAAGTCAGGACTTCAAGACTGCCATAACCAATATTTTCAGCGTGGCAGGTGTGTCTCAGGTAATCATTTTGCTGGCACCTGCGGTATCGCTGACCCACCCTGCCTGCACTTACACACACAACATCGTGATGTTGGTACACTCTAGGTAGGGTCCTCACCCCCTCACCCAGTTAAATGCATATAACTAGGTCTGTCCCTTTTCATCCATAGATTTTCTAGCGTTTTTTTGTGTAAAATTTGTCGTGCTACACCCTGAAGGCCTGACCAGCGAGTGGCATGAACCACAGCAAAAAACATCAGTCGGACCTTTCAGGCTTATGTTTCAGACCAAGCGTCGCAAAAGTTTCAGAGCTCGCTCGTGTTGGTATTCTAGTCTTGATTCGGACAGATCGGATCCCCCTTCCTGGTTTCCGACTCGCCACGAGTCTCCGCAAGGGGCGCTTCATCCCATCTGTTAGAGTGCTTTCATTGGGCCACATGTGTAATATCCCGATGACTGGACCGGCATATCATGGTGACGTGGATTCTCATAAAGGCGCACGTCACTTTATGTCTCCTAGTCACTTTTGCCGTCTGAACTTGCTCTCTCCGTCAGTTTTCCTGTTCGTCACTGATTTTAAAAGACTACTGGTAGTCTTCCAAGCCGATTGTACTCTTGCTGGACACGTCGGTTCTCTTCAAATTTCCCCCTTCTGGACGGCCACCTACAACGACTTTACCAGAAAGGAGAGATCATGCAGCTTAAAGAACTCGTCGTTTACCCTGTGCCTCCACCTGACATTTCTAGCACCTTGGCGTACCACTTGGATGTTTTCATCCTTGCCATCATCCTCGTCTTTTCCTTGTTCAACATTCCTCGTGCCATTGTGTACATTGCGAATCATCGTTCAGAAGTTTTCCAAGGTTCATACCTTTGCTCCACCACCCACTTGAGGACACACCAGTCTTCGAAATCAATGCCGCGATCCGCAGAAAAGGAGAAAGGGCCGTTGAAATTTTCTCTTCCCATTCTCGAGTCCGGGGCAGCGCCCAAACAACCCTGGCACTTGCCTATGCATTTCTCGCTCAGGCACCCCGCAGCAAGCTTTGCACAATTTCGGGTCTCTGACAACTATACACTGGCGCAGGTCCTCTTGATGGCCGGTTACACTGCCGCGGTCTTATACGCCACGTTGTATGAATCCAACCCGCTCTCTAACCCGAAACGTATCGGGTGGATTATTGCGTCTCAGATCCCTTTTGTGTATGCCTTTGCTACCAAGAACAACGTGATCGGGCTGCTGGTCGGTGTTGGGTACGAGAAGGTTCGTTCCCAAAGGTCGATTGAAAACAGGTGCATTCGAGCTGACATTTTGCCCAGCTCAACTATCTTCATCGTCACATTGGACGATTGATGGCCATTTTGGCACACGTCCATGCCATCGGTAACAGTGCGTTATCACTCCTAACCATGCACCGGAACGTCCCTCAGATCATTTTTCTGTGTATACTTGCAGTGTATACACTTGGTTTTACGGGAAAACTTCCCGAGGCATTTACTTGGCCACACATTCGCTGGGGCTTCGTCTCTCTAGTCTGTCTGACTCTCCTTGGAATTTTGTCGTCGTCGGGTATCCGAACGAAGTCATACAGCCTCTTCTTCGGAACGCACGTTGTTTCGTTGGTCGTCTTTTTGTTCGCCGTAAGTAGTTTATGCCTGCGTCCACCCACCTAGCTGACTGCCGCTGCTGCATGCAGGCATGTCTTCATAGACAGGTTTGTATCCCGTATGTTATTGCAGGCTCCGCTATCTATGGGCTCGACCATATTATCCGTGCCTTCAAGACCTGCCCGACCACCGCAACCCTTCGAGCAGTCCCCGGCTTGGAACTCGCTCGACTAGACATGCCTTCCTTGAATGCCGGTTGGCGCCCTGGCCAACATGTCCGTCTCCGCGTTCTCTCTACTGCCATGGGTCTCTGGGGGATGACCGAGGTCCATCCGTTTACTATCGCCAGTGCAACCAACACGGAGGAAGGCTTGGTTTTGATGTGCAAAAGGACCGGAAATTGGACCAAAAAGTTGTACGAGATGGCGCAGAAATCTGGAAGCAGGGTAAGAGTGATGGTCGAAGGACCGTATGGTGCGTCTTCGAATCGTCTGGTGACGTGACAGAGGCCAAGTTGGAGTCGACAGGTGGTGTCGGTGATACCACGATTCCGAACTACTCTGGGGCAATATTTGTAGCTGGTGGTAGTGGGGTGACATTCGTGTTGTCTGCAGTTCAAGATCTGGTGCTGGCTGGTACGAAGAGCAGGGTTCAGGTGATCGAGATCGTTTGGTGTGTTCGCGACCCAGGTTTGGCTTTCGTTCGTCTTTATTTGTTTTTTTTTTCGATTCACCTAGCTGCGCACACAGCTGCCTTGGGATTTTTCATACCTCTTTTCTCTGAGCTCGCATCGCAGGGATCTGCTAGACTTAGCATCTCGGTGTTCTACACTCGTGCGGTTTCCCGTTCGCCTGAAGGACTTGCGCTCCCGCTTGGGATGACCTTAACACCTGGGCGGCCGAGGATTGAAGAAACATTAAAAGGGCATGTTGCGACGTTGATGCGCAAAGGTGGTGCGCACGGTGTATTCGTCGGGGTTTGTGGGCCGGTTGGGCTTGCCAAGGACGTAAGTCACGCCGTGAGGACCTTGGACGCCACCTCGAAGAAGGCCGTTGGCGGAATCCAAGTTCACGAAGAGTGCGTAGGTCTCCGCGAACAGCATATCTCAAACTAACGAACGATCGTTTAATTCTTACCAGGGCCTTTTCATGGTAACGTTATGAAAGATCGACTCGTTGTTAGTAAACCCTACCTTCAATGTCTGGCAGCGAGATGGTTCACAACTTGAATGTGGACTGTACTGGTACTGTTCGTTTCTGTGTCGATACGGTTGTAATATATATGAACCGGAAAGATCAAGTTCGGGACTTGGACGATGCTCGTGAACGGACAGAATTCCATCAGTTCGGCCCGTGCACAGCGGGAGATTTTCCTCATGTCGTCACCAACCAAGTATCTGATATCATATGCTGGGCCGAGGATCGCTTTTACAGCCAAAGGCGTGTCAGTGTATCCGTTTTGTTCGGACCCGTTCCGCCGAACTGAAGAACGTATAGCAGCAGGATCTCCAACTCAGAGAGCAGCCATCGAGCTCGTTGCACGCTGAGACATCTCCTACTAGCTGACAGCGGCAATGGTGCAGGAGTCATTTCGGCCGAGGTGGGGAAAGTCGATGTTCAAGGTTGATCTCAATAAAACTCTAACCATGCAACTACTGACCTGATAATATCGACAAAAGAATCCGAGTCGGTACGATCGTCGGCAGGGATGCGTCAATTCTGTGTCTTATGCAGAGGAGGAGCAATTTGAAGTTCTGAAGGTTCTGCATACCTTGTTGGCCTCAAGCCGCTTGTCAGTATGGGTATCCAGCATCCTTGCTATTGGAACGGCGATCGCCAGAATTTGATAGAGTCGAAGTTCGTAGTAGCTAGTAGCAACTTTTGAAGCGACAAAGTCCTCGGCGACACAGCCACATATATCACGCGTACGCCAACGCCATTGAACACGCGTCCGCTCACTTGATCAGCATGGACCCGTACACTCCCAGGACACGTCCGGCGCGCAAGAATAACCTTACTTTATCGGCCAAGGAGTACACCAAGGGATGCCACCTGGAATACAAGTGCACAGCTCGTTATTGACGTTCGACGCAGATCACCGGCACAATCGCGTCCGTCAGGAGAAACCGCCAGCTGAGTGACAATATTGACGAAGAAATCGATCCTCACAGGCAAAATTCGCGTGAAAACAGGGGAAGAAGTAAGTACCTTGTGTTGAAGTGTCGTCGCCTGGCATTCACGGCCAACTGCAGGCAACGAGTCATCCTTCATCGCTGAAACGTCGTTTGTCCGTGCACCGTTGAATTCTCGCGTCGGGGCAACAAATCATACCCCAAAGAGCAAGGGAAAAGAAAAAGAGGATGTTTTGGACCGTCTCCCTGTTGACATACAGGAAGCCATCATTCTGGAGGATCTACTGTATGTGTTGATGGTGAGCGCTGGGTCTCTGTCGTAGCCCGGTAAGACTAAATTGGGCGCCGCAGGGGATTGAAGGCACACATGTGGTATATCACCCTGATTATTCACCAGAGGATGATGATCCTCTGCAGGGGATCCGCTTTGTCATATCATCCCCGCTGGGTAAGTTTGCCTCACACCAACAAAATTTTTCGGGACATCCACCTCATATTGGACGACCGACGTGCTCTCCTTAGATCCGTCGCTCCGGGATCTGACAGAGCGCATCCTCCCACTTGGCACATATTACACGGCCATATCTGCGTTTGTTGAAAGCCGGAGCCATCTAGACTTTGGCCTCGTTAACCATGCGCTTTGTGCCGCCATCCGGGACATGCTGAAGGTTCGTCGTCTAGTATCCAAAGTAGCGTTTAAAACGGGATGCCTTTCTATGTAGGAGTACCAGACTCTCTTATCCCAACTGGAACACGCGTTCAACACGTCCTCACAATTCACTCTACAAAAGGTCTGGTTCTACATCCATCCGACGGTCCACACGCTTTCTTTAATCTACCAACTGGTCCTTGAGCTAGCCAACACTGACGACGACGAAGGCTCCTCCCTTTCTTCCTCCTCCGTGGATGAGGAGCAGGACGCGCGAGACGAAGCCCTCGGTTTGGGCGGTGCGAAGCTGAAGGCTGTGCTTTCCGAGATTACCAAGTCCTCGAGCGGTGCAGCCATACCAGTCAAAGGTGGCGAAGTACTCTCAGTTATCTACGAACGGATGCAAGGCATGTCCGGAGACCCCACAGCGTGCAAAGTGTACGGTACTTTACTGAGCGCGGCCGGGACCCCCTATGCACAAATGCTCCGTGACTGGATAACGACTGGGAGATTGCAGGATCCGTATGAGGAATTTTGCGTCAAAGAAAGTAAATTTATTAGTAAGGGTATTTTGGAGGTGGATTACACGGACGAGTACTGGGAAAGGCGATACACGGTGAGTCGTTCGACGCATTGCCTGCAATTTCTTACCGCCCATAGCTGCGTGATGGTTCGACGTCGTCGTCGAAACGGCAACATGCCGGCGTCCCACTACCAAGGACTCCGGGGGGTAGACTGCCAGGCGGTGCATGTATTCCTCCATCACTCGAGGGGTGGAAATATAAGGTCCTTCTCGCTGGTAAATACTTAAATGTCATTCGTGAGTGCGGTATAGAACTGCGAACAAGCCATCATCAAGCGGACGGGCAACAGCAACCCTCCATGGACGACCAACAGTGAGCTCCGCTGCTGTATGTCCGCACTCATAAATGATTGTCTTTTAGGTTATACAAGTTTGTAGAGGACGCTTACACGCATGCCAACCAGACCCTTTTGCAGCTTCTGCTGCAAGATCAGCAACTAATTCCGCGTTTGCGTTCTCTAAAGCGATACTTTTTCTTGTCGCAGTCCTCTTTCCTTACGCACTTACTGGACCTCGCACACACGGAGCTTAGAAAACCCGCAAAGTCGGCCAGCATCGTCAAGTTGCAAAGTCTGCTTGACCTCGCACTCACAGGTGAAGATGCGCTGTTCCGGGAGGACGTCAAAGCCAGCATCGCTGGCACGGGGCTATACGAGTGGTTGTTGAAAGTTATCAGCGTGAGCGGAGTCATTGGAGGAGATGACGGAGAGGGTGTACCTGATGGTGCAATGCAAGATGACATCAAGAAGGACCGCGATAAGGACAAGGACGAGAAAAAGCCGATGCTCGGTAATGTCTTGAGAATATACATGACAAGAGTGCGATCTCACGTATCTTGCAGCCATCGAGGCTCTCGCACTCGACTATACCGTGAAATTTCCGCTCTCCCTCGTAATCTCTCGCAAGACCATCCTACGCTATCAACTTATTTTCCGTTTCCTTTTGCACCTCAAAAACGTCGAGCAGTCGCTTACGTCGATGTGGATTGAGCAAAAGACGGTTACGTGGCGCAAACGTGTTCCCAACCACCCCGAATTCGAGCAATGGAGACTCCGCGTTTTACTCCTTCGCGCACGGATGCTGGCATTTGTTCAACAAATACTAGCGTTTGTCACATTCGAGGTTTTGGAACCTAATTGGCGCTCTCTGGAGGCGAAACTGGCCAAGGTGACGACGGTGGATCAGCTATTGAGGGACCATGTCGACTTTTTGGATACTTGTTTGAAGGAATGCATGCTGACTAGTGCAAAATTGCTCAGGGTAGGTGAACTCCATTTGATGGCATGCTTACTGACAGATGACCAATGGTCGATTCGACAGGCGTACTCACGGATGATCGTGACATGTTCGACGTTTGCACTTTATTCATCGTCATTCACGAAGTCAGCGTCACAGGCCCTCTCTGCCGCTGAATCAGGCGATGGGGACCAAGCGATGGGCAAACGATGGGATTTCCTAAAGAAATTTGAGTCAAATTTTAATCACTGGTATGTGCTTGGGTGCCCGCGCGAGCGTCATGCTCAGATACCCTACTTTTATTAGGTTCAAGGTGATGGTGATCTACCTCTGGGCATCCAGTGTTGCTTAACCCATTGTTATAGTTCCATTTAGACTGTGTGCAGTACTATGCATCGAGCGAGAATGTCTCGCTCCTCCCGCTGGTGGTGAGGCTGAGCAGTATTAAATCCGTGTCGTAGTAATTACGTCATTGAGTTAGAGTAGCAGCGTGTGAGCTTTTGACATTTTACCCCAAGTCATACCCTGCCAGCAGCGACGCGCCAAGTCACGGCAAGAGTGGGTCCGCCATGAGGGACAAGAATGTTTTCAACATAAAGAGGTGCCTGCCTCGCATGGTACGCCCGTTCTAGATGACAGCAGAGGACTAGAGTGCTGAATCGCACACCCGGCAGAGCTGGTCGCTGGACAATCTTTACAGCGTCTGGGCACGCGCGTTCGTCACACAAAAGCATGTAGACTTCACCCGAACCAACCGGACGCTCTTCCAGCAGCGTTGGACCGCAAAGGCTCTCATGCGCGCATACCATGGTGACTTTATTCCCGAGAAAACGTTCAAGAGGTGGTATCTCCCCGCGACACTGCCGGACGTGCGTCCCCGCGCGGAGACAAAAAGTGACCCGAGCCTTGTTTTGGATGAATTCGCAGGCCGGTCGGAGCAAGTCGAGCGAGCGGAGCGTCGGAAAAAGGAGGAGGACGAGAAGGGTCTCGCGCCGGTTGGGAGTTTGATGATGGCCGAAGTGGAGCGACGGATAGACGTGTTCATCTTCAGGTGTTGCCTCGCGTCCAGCGTGTACGAAGCACGCAGGTTGGTGATCCATGGCTACGTTTTGCTCAACGGCAAGAAGGTGACGCGCCAGAGATCTGTGTTCTCTCATTTGCGATTATTGACACGTCCGGGTAGCATTCGGACGCCAACACCCGCTTAGCTCCGGGTGACATGGTGTCCGTGGACCCTGCAGAAATCAGGTTCTTGCAAGAACCAAAACCGCCCAAGGAATCGGAGAGCGAGGAAAGCGAGGACGAGCTCCCTGCGGAAGCACGGGCAACGCCTTCCAAAACGCCCGACGGCCTCACGCCGTTCCACCTGCCTCCATATGCTTCGCCGTTTGTTTTCCTCCCTGCGTATGCCGAGGTCTCGTTCCAGACGTGCTCTGCTGTCTATGTTCGCCATCCCACCGCACGGCCTGGCTACAGCGAGATCCCGACACCGTACGATGCCGATGGGGAGGTCGTCCGTCTCGCTTGGGAGTGGTATGCGAAGCGCCGGCCAAGGACGCGGAGCAAGAGCCAGCTGCAACGGCTGCCCAAAGGTCGCGATCGTCAAGTGGGTGGAATTTGAAAGGACCATCGACGGATGTCGAGAATTCAACACTGCTTTCCATTTCTATCGTACCTATCGATGCAGCAGTAGTCGAGGGGTAGTAATTACTTCTCTGCCTTGTGACGGGCCGTGTATCTCTGTCAAGATCTGCGTCTTGCACGCGAGCTTCGAAGGATCTGTTCCGTTGACTTCGGTCTTATCAAGTGTGCTTCCTTCAAGTCGTGAATGGTCGACTGGTGACATCAATGCATCGAGGCTACAGAACAAGGAACGCATGCCCGTCCAGTAGTCAATCGTCGAAGGCGAGATAGCGAACGAGCATATGAAATCAAGCGCCTCGTTGTACCATGTACAGAATCCGCCGGTCGAGCGATGTGTCCATCGACCCCATCGTCAGGCTCAACCCCAGCGCGGGCGTGGTCCGGACAACCCAATCCGCCCACCATATGCTTGAAAAACGTCAAAGTCACTGCTCGTCGTCCACGGCCCACCTCGTCCTGATCGCAGAATAAAATCGCGCAAGCTGCATCACAGACACGAGGTGCACCGGGTCGTTCTTCCCGGGAACGTCCCCAACCCTAGACATGCACGCGTCTTGCCCTTTTGCACGCGCGAACTTCGTCACTGAGGGCCTGGCTAGTAGTGTCCTGTTTACTGCTGACAGAGCGCGTTTGTGCCGACTGCTCGGTCGATCGCGATGAAATGCTGCTGTGCAGCCCCGGAATTTGACGAACAAGGTGGTCTGTGGGGTGTAGGAAGGCGCTTAATGCAAAAGTCCAAGACGAGACGTCCAGACGGACGTAAGACACCACCAAATCCGCGATCCGCGTCAAAACGACGCCACTCCAGAGGCACCGTAAGAAAATGCCAAGATTACCCGTCGCGTCCGTCCACTTTGCCTACCCGGTCAACGTATGAATGTCCAAGAGCAACTCCCGAACACGACCTATAGTGATTGACAGCGGAATGTGAAGTGGGTCCTTGTCGACGAACGCAACGAGGGCATCGCAATTGTGCTGGCCCGCATCCATGGTGGCCATAGACCCGCCACTGACCTTGCATTACGGATCGAGGAGCAACGGAGAAGGCCCTATTGGTGTTATCAGTTCTTTCGAATTGGTTGAATCCGAACGGAAGGATGAAGTGCACGGTTGTTTGACAAGTTCGGTCGGTCCAGGTGTTCTAGTAAACGACGCACTAGTGCATCTTGGCCGAGAACAATGGCCTCGTCGAGGTCATTGATCTCTCTGAGACGGTTGTGTATAGATGGAGGAGACAGTGTGCAAGGGTGTTCAGAGGCGCCAACCGATTTGGGTGCGTGTCCTGCATGCCCAAAGGCATTGAACAACTTGAAGTATCGTATAGGCCCATCTAGGTCGACCGATATTGTTCGGAGATGCAAGTTTCAAGAAGCGCCGCGGATGCTGCGCACGACCAGGACGAAAGTAAAGTGGCCAAGCACTCCACGAGATACTCAGACAACCATTCCATCGGCTCTCCTCCAGACCTTTATCATGTTTGGTTGTATCGCCTAACACCCTCATGCACTCATGTGAACCACTGGGCGTGCAAATGCACAATAGCAACAAGACTCACAACGTTCGATGCTAAATAGGCATTGTGTGTGGACCGTCTGCTCAGAGAGAAGTGAGTAGGGCAGAGGAGCACGGGCCGGGGCCACACAACAAGTGGGTGCATCCCGCGCGGGTCCACTGTATCCGGGGCATTTCACCTGCTAGTTTTGAGATCCCTTCGTGTTTGTGCATCCGACCTCAAGTGGTTGTGACGAACGCATCGTTCGCGCTCTTGTTGTTGACTAATCTACGGAGTCCAGGTGAACTGCTACAACTTGAAGCTCTCACCGCACTCATGTTCGATACCAGGGCCTTGCATGCCCTGCCTTTGCCTTGAAGGTACGTCATGACTTCAATGCATTACTAATACGACGTTGCGTCGCGTCGCCCTGATCGCCCTGTCCAATGAGTGCTTGATAGACAGCTCAGCGACGTCGTCGGTTGAGGTCCGCAATGGCCACGCAGAGGTTCGGTCACGACAGTATGGGGACGTGTCAGCTGGAACACGGGCACGAGACCTGGCATCCGGGGGTCGTCCGACATGTGGCTATGGTCACGTGTTCCCACCGTAGTTTACGTAATGAGATGCAGCCGTGCAAGTGGTGGGCCGGGTTGATAAAGTTTGGGTAATCGGAGGTTGAAAGTGGACCTCCACTGCCAACGCATCCTCTGGCGATATGCCCGACGGCGAGCACAGCGCCTCGCTTGCGGACGACCCTCTCCTCCTCGTCCTCCTCCTCGCAGCCGGCTCGCTCGCCATCGCACTCACGTCCTGTCTCTGGCACCACTTTTACTCGGCCCACCTCGCCATCTGGCACGTCGCCCCAACGCGCCCCCTCCCTTTGTCGACCCACCCACAGTCGCTCTCTACCCCCGTCCTGGAGGAAAAGGACCGCAAGAGCACCCGTTCCAAGGACCGGCGTCGCAGAGGCAAGGATCCTTTGAGGGATCTCTTCAAGGGCGGAAAGAAATCCAAGGCCCTGCTCAAGGCCATCAAGGCCGCCGACAACCACCTCTCCCCCTCCTCTGCTGACATGCTTCCACGTTCGTCCGTGCCCGGAAACGACTCCGACTCCTCCACCTCCCGCTCCCCGTCTCCGGACCCACTTGGGCACTCCCTGGACCTCGACCGTCTCACACCTCCCCCGGGCCCCGAGTCCGATGACGGCAGCAGTGCCAAGGACACGACCCCCAACGCCGACACGTCCTCTGTCTCGGCGGTCCCATCCTCTAGCGACCTCTCCGATCACAGTCTTCCGGACGTGTGTTCTCCCGTTGACGACATGCGCCCGTCTTCTCCCGGCTCACTGACAGCCGTGGGCACGCAGGTGGATATCAATTCCGCCTCAACGGTCACCGCGCATGCCACCAAAGCCGCTCCCTCATTTCCGCCCGCCCCCACGCCTCAGCCACGCGACCTCCAGACGGCGTCCACGAGTGGGAGCTGTGTTCAGCTTGTCCGCGCCCGAACAAGAATACGCGCTTCGAAAATAGATTCGAATGTCAAGTCGTCGTCCACGGCTGACAGCGTGGCGAGTTCATCTCGACCGATCGCGCCTTGTCCGCGCCTATCTATATCCGCATCCACGTGTGTACATTTACCTGACCTCCGGATTGCGTCGTGATCTGTCTCCTAGTCATTCTACCGATGCTGCTGGCCCATCGACACCGACCATCGCCCGGCTGTCAACATCCCCACCACGATCGCTCTCGCCACCCGATTTCGACGGTCGAGAATCTCATACACAGCCCACAGACCAAGGCGTACCAGCTGCTCAAGCACAGCTCGCATCCATGCGCGACGCTCTCGAAGCAGCACGGCGACGAGAAGACCAACTGCGCATCGAGGCCGAGCGGGCGAACAAGGAACGTGACGAACTCTGCTGGAGGTGGAACGAAGATGCGGATGCCTGGCGGCGCAGAGAGGCAGAGGTGAGTCTATCGGTCCTTTTTCTCTTTCCTCTTGCAAACGCGCGAGCGTTGCAGCTTCAGGCGCACATACACCACCTTGTGCAGCAACTCCAAGCGTACGCAGCTGTCGCGTCGTTCCAGGCCCAACAACAGCAGATTTCGAGTCTCCCGTCGTCTGGCTTTTCATCTCCGACGTCGCCCCATGCACACCCGTCTCCACGTTTACAGCGCCACGCGCCCTTTCCGCTCCCACCCCCGGTTCGGGCTCAGGACTCTGCGAGCCCGTCAGCGCATGTCCAGGCACTGCTTGCATCCACGCCCATGCTGGTTTCCCATCCACCCGGGTTTGCAGCGCCCGTCCCTACTTCGGGAGGAGCGTATCCGGGCGCGGGATTCGGCATGTCGCCCTTGTTATGGTCTGGCATGGGATTGTGTACCCCAAGCCAAACGCCTGATCCGTCGTCGAGAGGCCGACGGCGACAACGCTGTGCTGAAAACGCGAGGAGCACGTCGGACGAGTCGTCTCCGGGTGACTGGGATGGCTCGGAGGACGAGGATGCCTGTGAGGCGGAAGCAGAAGACATTTTCAGAAACAACGCGCTGGCGGACGCTATTTTGAAGCGTCCAGAGAGCATTCGCGACTTGAGTGCTAGCGCTAGCGCACGGAAGCGATCTGGAGTGGGTCAGGGCAAGCCACTAGGGATGGCTATACTCAAGGACCCAGCACTGGAGCGACTCGAGACACCGCCCCCGGCCGCTGCGCAATAACGCGCCCCGGCCCCTTCTTCCTTGCTTGGGAGATGCCATGCCTGGAGGTTATTCTTATCGCATTTCTTTTTCCGTCCAGACCACAGGGACGCCCCGGGACTCGTTCCTTTCTTGTCTCCCTGCTTTTATATTTTTTATAGTATCATAGTCTTTTTGGATTTTAACGCCTACTGTAGTTTTATAGTCGATCGTATCGTTGGAAATGTCGACAGAGGATCGCATCTGGGATCTATCGTTATACATTAACGAGGTGTGTAGTTGAAACGCCTGACAAGTACACGCGAGGGGTTACGATGAACCTGACGCCTCCTTTTGCTGCTGGGCGAGGATGCGCCTGGTCGACGAAAATGGGTGGGCATTGAAAAACGAGTGGACGAGGGAGGCGTACTGTCGGGCGGCCAAGACCATCTGTGCCTTGCGCTCTCTCAGGCTCGCCTCACGCTTCTCGGGCGTGTCTTCCCACTTGGCTTTCCCACCTGCGTCTGCTGGATCGTCGTGCGTGCGGGTGTCGTTTTCGTGCGCCTTGGCGAGGTTGGCCTGGAGGTGGTAACGCTCGATGAGGGAGGGCGCTCTTGAAGTCGTCGCGGTCGTCGTCGTCGTCGTGGCGTGGGTGTTGCGTGTCGTCGGTCGGTGCTGAGCATGGTTGGGCGTGTCCGGACGCGGGTAGAGAGTGAAGTAGGCGGGCGGGGGCTATGACGAGAGGAACGAGGGTCAGCGCGCGTGCGTGCGTGTTCCGGGGCCGTCGGGTTGGGGAACAACGTCGGGACGTACCGGCTCGAGAAAGCCGCGCTCGAGGATTTTGTTCGAGGTGAGCTCGACGCTGCCGGTGCGCAAGAGGTCGAAGCGGATGTTGTCCCTGGGTGGACACGAGGGTGTGAGAAAAAAAGATGGGACGGGAGTGGGGAACGTACGATGGGATGTCGGGGAACATGGTCTGGATCTGGTCGACCTGACGGGGAGCGTGAGCGAGCGGGTGGGTGAGCGGTGGGCCGAGAGACGGACCATTTCCTGGGTGACGTGTTTCGGTCTGAAGCCCAGCGCGGCGGTGGCGGAACGGGCGGTGGACGAGGACGAGGCGGGGCCTGGAAGGGGGTGAGGAGGAGCGCGACGGGGGTGCTGTAGACGGACCTGACGTGGCCCAGCGGACGATGAGGACGATCACGGCGAACGCGACGAGGGCGTTCACGACTTCGCTCATGATGGCGGTACGCTGCAGAGAGACTCGGGCGCTGCTCCTCGTGACTAAGCGAGCGCACCCATCACACTGGCCATGGCCCACGTCCGCCTCGCCCTCCTCGTCTGCGACCATCTCACGCAGCCGTTCAGAGACGTCTACGGCGACTACGCGCGTCTGTACTCGCACCTCCTCTCCCAGTCGCTCGCACGCATCAGCTCGGGTGCGCACATGCCATCGCGGTCCGATCCAGGTGCGGTCGCTTATTTCGTCGTGCAGAGATCACCTTCACGCTCGACAGCTACGACGTCGTCGACGACAAGGCTTATCCGCCGGACGACGTCCACTATGACGGTGTGCTCATCTCTGGTTCCCGTGCGTGTGTGTCTCTGCATCCGTGTGTGGGGGTGATCACGCAACACAGGTGCATCCGCCTACGAGGACGTCGAGTGGATCAACCAGCTCGTCGCGTACGTCAAGCGCGTCGTCGTCGAGAGGCCGTCCCTGAAGATATTTGGTAAGAAACTCCCCCACCTCGTCGCTCACACCCCACACCCGTTCCCAGGCGTCTGTTTTGGCCACCAGATCGTCGCAAGGGCCCTCGGCGGCGCCTGCGTGCGCAACGGTGGCCGCTGGGAAGTCGCCGTCACGTCCGTCCGACTCACGCCCCTCGGCAAAAGCATCTTTGGTGCCGACGAGCTCGTACGTCCCCCCTTGCCCCCCCTGCCCCCTCACCGACCCTCTGGACCGACAGGACATTCAACAAATGCACGGCGACCACGTCCCGACGTACCCGCCCAATGTCCACATCCTCGGCTCGACCGATCTCACCCCCAACCATGGCATGGTCCTGTTCGACGACCCTGCCCACGACCCCTTGGCACCGCACGTCGACCTGACGGGGATCCATGTGCTCACCGTCCAGGGCCACCCCGAGTTCACCCAGCCGATCCTCACCACGTGGCTCAACAGGCTCAGCCTCC
>JBBPTT010000418.1:0-25284 GCA_038094175.1 Boletellus aff. lepidospora
TCAGAAGAACATCCTAGCTTGATGTTTTCCTTCTCTAGAAGGAGTTTGTTGATGAACCTAGCCACAGTAGACTTTCATAGACCAGTTTGAGAGGAAATCTGATGAATAAAGAGGCCAGATTCAGTGAAGAAGAAGATATTAGCTTTCATAGAGATAAAAATGGATTTCTTGATGATGATGGGGTAGCTAAACAGGATATATACTCTTTATATATCTGGAATTTATGTAATTTAGATAAATAACTAGGATCAAGGCACAGCATTCATCAGAAGCTGTCAAATTCTTGTGTTATTCACTAAATAATGGGAGGTAGAATGATGCTCAAATAAGTGTCCCAATGACATGACATTTTAAAATGGCTATATCTCAGTGCCATGATGACCAAATCACATGATTTAAGTGGGGTTAGGATGCCAAGAGCAAGTACTATCTTCCATCCTGCAAGTGTTTGGTCTTATTTGTCCTATATCTCTGGCAGTCAACCCATTTGTCCAAAATGTTACAACATTGGGACACTTTTTTGAGCCACTGTATAATTTGAAGTATGGGAGGCCCCCAAAATGGCTGATCTAAGAGACATGTTATTGCTTACAAAGGAAATTAGTCTCTAAGACCCCAAGAAGTGTTGCCTGAAGTGAAAGGACACCACAATGAATGATGGCAGTGGCAATGGTAGCACTGACTCTTCAGGTGATGCAATGACTGGGGGCAAAAGTAGTGACTCCAAAGATGAAGACAATGATGCCATGTCAGCAATTGGTTGAGACCAAGAGCCAATGAAACCACTAGACTTACTGGCTGATGAAGATGTATCACTTGACAGCCCACTGCTGTGTGACTTGCTTGCTGCTGAGCTAGTTATGAGCAACAGCTCACAAAAGCCTTTGACCATCATCAAAAAAGCCACCACAACTGCATTCACTGCAGAGCCTAACTGGGGATTCTGATTTTTCACATTTTTTCACACCAGAAGGTTTTTTCACTGTGAGATTTTGTGTTTTTAACTAGTTAACAACAGGCTAGTTAGAAACTGTTGATAACAGTAGTATAAAATCGTCTTGAACCAACCAGTTTATTAACAGCTGTGGAAAAGTCTGGCGAACTTTTCAACTGAACCCTAGTAAGCATACACTACTGTTGATCCACCCTTCCGGGCCTTACTCTTGACAGCGAGCCGCCTTGGGTGGAGATGACGTTGTCCGGACGTGCAGCCCCAATCTGACTCTCCGCTTCCACTGGTAAGGGGTTGGTGCACGTCTGATCAATGTTCGTGCTCTCTTTGGACAGGCAATCTTGATCCTACTTGTTTCCAATCGGAGGACCACAGCGGTTCAAGTTGTCCAGGCGTGCATTCGGATTCATCACTCCGTCATGCACAGCGAGCACGCCTCGTGAGGCCTGTTGCCAAAAATCTTGTATCGGAGGCTTGTGTAATCTCGTTCTAGTTTCCGGTGTCATGAAGATGGGCAATATCCCGCCTCGACGACGAACAAACACAAATTTGAAGCGGATTCAAGCTCGAACGGGCATACATCACAAATGGTTGTACGTGGGGAGCAGTGGCAGGGGAGAGTGGACAACATAAAAAGAGATTCGGGTCAACCTCGAAAACTGGAACCCCATTCGAACGTGGCAGGACAATTCGAGTGATTGACGGTAACACGGCTCGACAGACTGCTATGCTAAGCCAGTCAATGATTGCTACATTTCCAGTCAGCATGCCGAGGGCAGGTGTACCCTGGAATTTCTCTTTTGTTAGACAAACTCTGGAACATGTCCGAGAAATCGTACTGACCTGGTGATGGGATCTCCCCGTCCGGATTGCTGGTTGCAATTGAGCTTGCATGCACAGAGCCGGCGATCAAGAAGGAAACGAGGATGCTAAGATAGAGATTGACTCGTTTGAACTGCATGCCGAGTACTCAAGTAGTTGCTGTGTGTGTGTGCGTGTGTGATGTGTTGGGTTCTCTGGCCAGCCTACAGCAGGTCCCTCTTTTATATGCATCTAGACTGCTAGTCCTTGCATGACACGTAAGTTTCTCATAGCCTTTTGGCAAATTGAGTCAAACCTGCAAGCAATCGCTGACAACCACTGCAATCCGGTGTTGTTTGGGCCTCACTGCACAGTCAGGTACACGGTGGGTTGTCGATGTCACTACTTGCCCCGTGTCCTGTAGACGGCAGTAGAGCATGCGCAGTATCACCGCGATTTGTAGACCTGTGAAATTCATTTGTATTTGAAATGAAAAAAATGCATGTATGATTCTGAGTCTATGGGTTTCGAACGTTCAACAAAAATGGTAAGCACCATAAGAGTCGTCCTTGAATCCCACAACTCTTCATGGGTACCAACTGTTGGTTTCATATTCGAATAGACAGCGAGGCGATGAACATATCGATGGTCAGGTAAGACATTGACTTCTAATGCCCATGACACCGGCGTCGGTTACTACATAAGACGAGAGCAGTGTTCTATTCCCGTTGGTGACTCCGATGGTGAACGGCCTTTACAATCGGGCACTCACGAGTGGCAGTACATATGGAGGCCGCTCCGCCTAGTCAGGAGCTAGAGCTTTAGGAGTGTTTGAGCGTTTCAGCTTGACACATCCTTTTTCGCTAACATTGACAGTCGGACGGTCTTCCCCCTCCCTGCATTGCCGCCCAGGTCAGTGGAAATTGGAGCACTCAGAGGCCTCGGCTAACGCTACCGCACCTACCGGAGGCATGTCGAGTGACGTTGGCGCAGGGGGAGAAGGGGGAGAAATCCGGGACCCCTTAGGGGGGTAGAACAATTTATGGCACGACTTGCTTCCAACACAGCGCCCTCCCCCAGGAGAGAAACGGGTTTCAGGTTCCAAGGACCCTGATGTGCGAGCGTCGATTAATTAATATAGGCTGCGTTGCTCCATTCTGTCAACCCTGACAGGTTTGGCCACAGACGCACGCGAGCGAGGGCAGTAATGTGTGTCAAGCGGATCAAAATAGATTGATCTCTGCGCTGCATTGTGGTCAGAAGAGACCACGGGGTGAGGTGAGGTCGACCACTCACAACAACACGATACAGGACGCGCTCTTTCTAAGAAGTCGATGAACGAGGATATATCCGGGTTAGGTCCTGGACCGGTGGCCTGTTCGCGTGTGAAGATGCGTTGATTTAACGCGTCCATGGATACACCGGCTACGCCGTGGTCAGAGAAGCGCTTGAGGAATGGCCCAGAGTCTGCCAGCACAGGTTGACATGCACAGTCCCGGTCATGCCCGAGGCCTGGGATGCTCTCCACGTTCTCCCATGGGGGTAGGCAATAGCCGTCGGCGATGGTGGTATTCGACCTCGGCTGCGGAAGCCTTGTACGGCGAGGCGCGCGCCCGGGTTCACTTGGTCGGACAGCCCGCCATCGTCGAGGCGCTGCACACAGACATTCATCCAAACGATGCAAGGATCCCTGTGGGCACTTTTGGATGGATCATGTCGCCGTCCGCGTGCATGTGTCATAAAGTGAGAGTTTCAGTCAGTAGCCGGTGTCAGCGAGCAGAGCCTACCCGACCGGCTGGATTGTGACAGTTCGGCTCGATGCATGGGCTCCGGTCGTGTCGCGCCGTTCGGTCCGACCAGGAATGGGGCTAAGGGATTTCAGAACGCCGAGCTGTCCGTCTCGTCCGAAGCACCCACGGAAGCGATCAGGTCTCAGCACCGCCGAGCTCAAGGCCGGTGGCGCGCACCTCGAACTGAAGCAGATGGCAGGTTGCCAAAAGACGTACACACACCTCCCCGTTCATTCACCCCCGACTGGCTGAGCGTTCCTTTTTCCAACTTTTGAGTGTGACGCCTCCTTGAGCGGTGGTACCACAATGATCCCTAGCAGAGTCCTTGTTCGACGTTGCCGCCTCGCAAACTTAGAAGTTCCGACCCAATAGTCGTGCATCGAAACGACGCCGAGGGTCTGCAAAGAAACGCATCCACCCTGGGGTATGATGATGTCTGGAGTAGCCTGGCGCCGCCCAGGACGTTCGTACCAGCAATACGGAGAGTCCGAAATCGAAAACGGCCGCCGGTTCCTAGCTCGTGCACTGCCAGAGGTCAAGTTGTCGAACAGTTTCGGCAACGCTCGCTGCCTCAGGAGTTGGGAGCGCTGTGTCCGAAAGATGACACTGTTGGGCGTCAAGCCGCCAAAAGTAGATCGCTCAGTACTTGAGCAGGTAAAATAAAACGTGACATCGCCTGTCTATTTGATGGGAATGAAGATATAGCCGGGATACCACGCGCAAATGAATCCAACCCGTCGCGCCCAGTGAGCGATTTCGCGAGCAGCGCTCTGGTGTGGCGGATGCTCCCGCCTGCGGATCGCACGGGAGCGCACAACTTGCAGTTACCGAGGCCCGCTCTGATTGCATCAAACCGCTGGACGTCTCCCACTGTCGTCGGACGTTTCGGGGTTTTTCTGAGTCATGTCAGCGATCAGCGGTCGCAGAAAATCAAACTCGAGGTTCAACAGGACCGGAGTTGGCGAAGCGCATACGGTGGATGTGGCGACACGACGTACGCGAATACAGTCCTTCCTGGTGGCATTGTCGACATAGAAGACGTCCGTAGAAAAAGGATCGCAAGGAGCGTTGGACGATTGAAATCCCGGAACTTCCTCGTCGGCTCCCCATATCAGGACTTGCATGGGTTTAACGATGGAACGGTCATGGCGACATGAAAGACCAAATTCGATGAAGAAGGACTTTGGGGTTGATCAGTTCGCCTCTTGTGGCGTGCACGTTCGGATCCATCAAAGTACTAGCGGGCTGAATGCATCGATGCAGTCAAACCCGCTTGGATCCATCACGATGTTTGCGACAGACAGTCGCTGTGAAAATAGATCTCCATGAGCACTCCCAAGCAATACTGATATCACTCGCCCTTGGGCAACGCAGTGCCGGCGCATAGAATAGAGACCCTGCCGAGGAGAGTCAGCGACGAGGGTAATAAACACGTATTGACCCATACCTTAAATAGCCGACTGATGCACACGACCGCCCCTCGGATGGCGGCAAGAGTGGACTGGGCATAATCTTGAAGAAGAGGCATGACGACGGTCGCGTTATATTGCTCGTCGGGAATGGTCGACATATCGTAAACAGGAACGGGAACACAGTGATCATCTCTCGCAGCTAGCGTTTTCGAGGAGAGATATCGATCTTGGTGGCCCCTTGAGCGTAACAAAGGCGTCGTCTGAAGCGCGTATGCCATCGAGGATTCTGGTAGCGTACCAGCACTTTCGGCAGGTGGGTGACAAGAAAAAAAGAAAACGATACACACCTCGGCCACACAGCGTCAACCCATCCTTTTTCGTTCCTTGCCAAAAATGCGCTCGGTTCGGGGCGTAGCGGGGTCCAAGTATGTGTCCGTTATCCTTTGGCCAGCTCGTGCCACCATAGCTCGGGCTCAGAAAGGCGGCCGACATGAGCGTCGTCGATCGTCACTACTGCACCGAAAAGCGCAAGCTCGAGTTGAATGGGCCCTCTTTCCTGGCTTGAGCCTCCTCGACTGCTTGCTTCATTGAACGAGAGAGCATGGCGCACGCAGGGCGACACACTCCCGTGGGTTGGCGATGGGTGATTGGGTGCATAACGATACGCCTGAACGTGACTCCGCATTTCCAGGATGCAAACCAGCAGGCGACGCCGTGGACGTCCCCGGGTGTGGTGCATCGTCAGAGCCGGGTCGCCGTCATCGGGTTCTGCCACCGTGAAAGGGACGGGTTCAGCAGTGGGGTCTTGGTGCGCTGGGCAAGGTTTGTTTCCCACGCTCGAATGGTCACGAGTGTTTGGCCCGGCTTTGCGTTTTCCTGGGACGAGAGCGCGAGTGGCGCCTGTCCTGGCGCTGAGCCGGCTTTCGGCGGTCCGAGGGCCATCAGCGGGTCCAGGCCAGAACGTGCCACGGTCATATGCCACGTCGCACGGGATTAAAACGACAGCCCATTTCCCGTTTTGGGTAGTCGATGGCCTGCATTTTGAAATTGGGCCTTTGACCCCTGTCTTGACGCGGGGCCTGCGGCATTCACGAAAGCGGCCCGATCACCGACTGCAGACAGCGAATCCGACAACCGCGTCAGACGATTCGACGAAAAAAGTCGTCCTCGCGCACGAACGGAGATACCCCAGAGAACGTCACCTACTCCAAGCATGCCCACTCGGGTCGCATCCACTCGGGGCGGGGATGTGACGCGTCTTTCCAGGTCGCCCATCCAAACAAGAAAAAGACGATCGCGGACCACGTGGTCACGTGGCGCCACCTGCGATCGCAACAGCGCGCTGCTCGCTGGCGACGACGGCGACTGACCTTGAGCTTGACAGCTCCCCGCGACGGCAACAGACCGCGTGTGGGCCCGACTGGACGCAAGGGCGTAAACGCTAAAGGGAACCGAGGACACGCGTCACCGCTGGCCAGCAAAGTTCGATTTGGGCAGTCTTTTGTCGGCGTGCCGCGTGGGATCGCAGTGATAGCACACGCGCACTACCACGGTCGACAGGTCCACGCGGGGCAGGCAGTGACATCGACAGCTGACCGCGCGGTGGTTGTCAAAAACCTTGCAGGTATGACCGACCGCACTCGATTGGCCAAACAGCAACGAGAAACCTGCACGTCACGCAAGGAGTTGGACGTGTATAAAAGAGGGCCCGCTGTGGACGACCGAGAAAGCCCAGCACACCGCACGCGCGCACATCGACTACTTGAGTACTCGGAATGCAATTCAAACGAGTCACCTTCTCTCTTGGCGTCCTCGTTTCCCTCTTGATCACCAGCTCTGTGCACGCAAGCCCCGTTGCAGCCAGCAACCTGGACAAGAAATCCGGGAACGACGCCCCAGAAGGTCAGTACGATCTCGAGGACGTGTTCCAGAGTCTGTCTAACAAAAAGAGAAATTCCAGACTTGTTGGAACGCACGGTAGGGTGGCTCGAACCTCTTGACCTCCGCCTTGCCAGTGACTTGGGTCAGTAGTAATTCTAAAGAACGTTCCAGAGCTTTACTGACACCCTGGAAAGAATCTGTGAAGCGCAGCGGTGATCTGGGCGGTGAGCACGACTCCAGCGATATTTTGGCGTTTGGACGGTAACTAATGGGGACGTGGCGCAGGCACAGAGGCTTCAAAAGACACTTCCAAAATCTGCAAATCTAGCTGCCTTTGAGCAGTCTGTTGAGTCGTGCTACCTTCAGCCACTTTGATTGTCCTGCCACGTTCGAATGGGGTTCCAGTTTTCGAGGGTGACCCGAATCTCTTTTTATGTTGTCCACGCTTCCCTGCCATCGTTCCCACGTCACAAGTATGCAGTCAACGTTGTCGCACCGAACCCGGTTTCGCGACTGACGCCCATGTACAATTTCCCATGGTGTATGCCCGAGCTCGAATCCGTTCCAAAGTCGTGTTTGTTCGTCGTCAAGGTCAGACGACGCCCGTGTTCACGACGCCCGGATCCAGAACACGCCTCCGACGTACGACTTTCGGTGACCCCCCGTGAGGCGTGTTCGATGTGACCCAGATCCACGCCTCGACGACTTGAACCGCCGTGGTCCTCCGATTGGATAGGATCCAGAGTTCAAGACCGCCCGTCCAAAGCGAGCACGAACGATCAGACGCGCGCAAGCCTCTTGCCAGTACGATGTCGGCAGAATTGGCGCATTGGACTTGCGAATCAAACCATCGCATGACCTCATGAAGTAGACTCTCCGCGTATCACGATGTCAGACCGACCACGATGTCAGGATGTTCGTCTAGTCGTCTCGAGTCGTCCAGAATGCTCTCGACCGTGATGTCACGACGGTAGGAAGCCACATGGAGATCCGTCGGATGCTGCGTCTTGCACAGACCAGTGGGCATGGCCATTGTAGCCAGGTATACAAGGACCTGTGCAAAGTAGGCGACGCCCTAGTTGCTGAGTATCTATTCACTTTGCCATCAGCTCACTTTGAATGACGAGTAGAGGATCCTGACATGCGATCCTGTTCATGGACTCTTTCCCTTACAGGGAAAATCGGATCGAGACAACGTTTCCGTACCCAGCTTTGGTTACCATTCCTTCGTCAAGATCATTCCGAACATGGACGTCCTATTTCACTGCCTGCCTTGCCCTTTGTGGAAACGGTCGTCCTGACGCGAAGCCTAGAGAGTTTGCAACAGGTAAATCACCGGGCTTCGCGACCCCAACCGGGAGTGCTGTCCGACGCTTCCAGGACTCATTATCGACACTGGCGGCTCACAAGATCCCAGTCATTTCGTACCGATTATGTCCGGCAAACGCATTCCGCAGGCAGGTACTCGGCAAATGTGCCCAACCTGTCAACAACGCACGCACCTCCTAAACGCTGGTGTCCGCAGAACCGTCTTTCGTGACCGTGCTTCCTATCCCGACCCGGACGTGTCGTGCAGCCACTTGGCCGGTTGGTGCGTGCGTACCCCCAGCTCGACGAGCGATGACCTCGAGCACTCGGCCTGCGGCCCACGATCTAAGTCCGTCGCCGCCAATGCGTCTCGACGTATCTCCCCGTCGCGTCGCACTCGAGGGGAGCGACGCCCATCGTTCGCGCCACGTGTTCTGTCGGCCCCACCTCCGAGCTGTGGCCGAGCCTTTCCCTGCATGCTCGCCCGCCTTGCTCGCGTTGCATCACGCTGGCCGGACCTGGTTTGTCGAAGCCCTCCGCTGACGGATGGGTCGTCGCGCGTGAACCTCGCACCACGAACCTGTGCGTAGGCTGTTGTCAGAAAACTGCGATAGCAAGGATGACGCAGACAGCGTAGGGCTACAAGAGGACGTTTCACGACAGCAAGAGTGAGACGAACACACAAAGGACGTCGGTGGGGTAGGCGCCGCTCTCGCCGACGCTCGGGGACTTGTCAGCCAACATGCTTGTTAAATGAGTTTGGTGTGTACCTCCGTGCGAGTCATGATTGAGTGTGGGTGCAATGACGTTGGCGTTGGGGGTCACCATGGAGTTGCAGAGGGGTCTGAGGGCTCTGTGGTTCGCTGGATGCAGCGGGCATCTTGGGAGCTTCGACAGCGCTCGGAGCAACCGGAACGAGGCCGAGTACAGTGTTGGTATTGGCGAGCGTGATTGTGTCTTCGTCTGATTGTGTCCCATCAGTCAGCATCGTGTTCGACCTCACCATGGCGCCGTTGGGAAATGGAGAGGTTGCCAAGGAATCGAGGTAGAGCGGAACTCGTTCTCGTCGCACCACAGATCTCTTGTCTGGCATCGTCGTCTAGGCCGTTTTCCAGGTCAACCGCAAGGTCGGCGATTCGTGCGTTCGGTGGAAGGGGCCCAGAGGGCGACAAGATCGGGGGTCCTAGTAGCGCGTAGCACTTTCGACAGGCGGGTGACAAGAGAAGAAGAAAACGATACACACCTCAGCCATGCAGCGTCAACGCATCCTTTTGCGTTCCTTGCTGAAAAGGCACTCGGTTCAGGGCGTAGCGGGGTCCAAGTGTGTGTCCGTCATCCTTTGGCCAGCTGTATTAACGCTCGTGCTGCCCGGGGCCTGATTGGCTTCCCACGCTTGAATGAGATCCGACGAGTCACTGCGAGTGGCACAGGTCGGCCCCGACCAGCGCGTGGTCATCGTGCAGCCCCAAATCGACAGTCCGTTGCCCGCTTTGGCAGTCGATGGCCTGCATTTGAAATTTGGCCTTTGATCCCCCTATCTTGACACGGCATGCACGGAAGCGGGCGAGAAGCCGACCTGGTCCGAGTCATCGACGAAACAAGGCCGTCAAGAGACACGTGGAAGAGCATGCCCGCCCGGGTCAAAATCCACTCGGGGCGGGGATGTGACGCGTCTCCCGGTCGCCCATCAACACAAGAGGAAGACGATCGCAGACCACCTGGTCACGCGAAACGCCCGCGCCCGCCCGATTCAGGGTGCGTTCGTGACAGCGCCCTGCTACGACCGCAGCTGACCTTGACAGCCCTCCAAGACAGCGACGAACCGCATGTGGCCCTGATCGGAAGGAGTCGGGCGTGAACGCTAAAGCACACCGAGAACGTGCGTCATCGTCAGTCAGCAAATTTCGATTCGGGCAGTCTTTGTCAACCATTTGACAGTTCCACAGCTCTGCACATCGCAGTGATCGTCCACACACACCACCGCCGTCCACAGGGCGCGGGACAGGCAGTGACATCGACAGCCGACAGCGTAGTGGCTGTCAGCGGTCTTGCAGGTCGGTCCGATAGCGCTCCATTGGCCAAACAGCCGTGCTGATGAAAAATTTGGGCTGGTTCTTGGTTGTTCTCGCCCTCGTCTTGGACGTTCCGCCTAGCTCTACGACCCCTGCCGTTCCTTTTCCTCTCTTTGGTGTTCACGTTGCCAGCAGTTGACGAGGATATCGCAGCTCAACAATGGTCTTGAGCGGTCTACCGGTGCACTCTTTGATGCGACTGTCCACAGGTACAACCGGGCTGGTGCTGTCCGGGATATCGGTGATGTTCGTTGTCATACTCGTTCGACATGTCTTACTTTTGCGCGGTTTCATTTCACAAGGCGCGTTTACTGTCCTTATCCCGGCTCGGGTGAGAAACGACAGCGTTGGTTCATTGGCAATTCACCACAGCGAGCACGCCTCATAGGGGCTGCCGGAAATCCTCTATCGCTGGCTTGTATAATCTTGTTTTAGCTTCAAGCCTCATTGTCCAGCCTCGACAACAAACGAACACAACTTCGAATCGGATTCAATCTCAGGCATACATCATAAATGGTTGTACATGGGTGTTAACCAGGCAACCGGGTTCAATGCAAGAATGCTTACTGTATACTTGTGATGTGGGAGCAGTGGCAGGGAAGAGTGAACAAAGTAAAAAGAGATTCGGGTCACCCTCGAAAACTGGATCCCCATTCGAACGTGGCAGGACAATCTGAGTGACTGAAGGTAACACGACTCGACCGCCCACTCAAAAACACTGCTGTACACTAGAGCGGTAGATGAGGGTTAATACATTCCCTATGATAGAAAATCTCGTAAGGAGGGCAGTCTTGGGGATCCTCATCCAGACTTTCTTTGTCTGTGCCGCGTCTCAGATTGATGATAGAGGTATCCCCTTTCTTTGGTGTCAGCCAAACTCCAAAATATCCCTGGAATCATACTCACCGTCTCCACCATCGGAGGGATCTTCTCCGCCACGCTTCACAAATTCTTTCCCGGGTGTCAGTAAATCTCTGGAACGTTCTTTAGAATCACTACTGACCCAAGTCTCTGGAAATGGGACCCTCTACTGTGCGTTTCGAAATGTCTGGAATGTCTCCTTTGTTAGACAAACTCTGGAACATGACCGAGAAATTGCGCTGACCTATGGATGAGTTGTTCTCGTGTTCCTCATTGTGGGCTCCAATGGGGCTCGCTTGCACAGAGCTGGCGATCAAGAGGGAAACGAGAACGCCAAGATAGAAGTTGGCTCGCATGAACTGCATGTCGAAGACTCAAGTAGTCGCTGTGTGCGTGCGTGCGTGTGGTGTGTTGGGTTTTCTCAGTCGTGATGGTGCGTCCCTCTTTTATACATGTCTAGGCCACTAATGCTTGCATGATGCGGAAGTGTTTCATAGCCTTTTGGCAAATTGACCGCAGTCAGTCAAACCTGCAGGTGATCGCCGATAACCGCTGAAATCTGGTGCCGTTTGTGCCTCACTACGCAAGCAAGCACGTGGTGGGTTGTCGATGTCGCTATTTGCCCCGTGTCCCGTAGACGGCAGTAGTGCGTGCGCGCTATCACTGCAATCTGTAGACCTGTGAAACCAATTTATACTGGAGATGAAAGAAATGCACACACGAGGTGCTGCCTGGGGTCTTGGTGCGCTGAGCAAAATGTGTTTCCCACGCTCGAATGAGGTCCGGCGAGTCACTGCGAGTGGCACAGGTCAGCGGTCCGAGGGCCCGGACCAGCGCGTGCTTGGATACGCGGTCATCGTGCAGCCACCAAATCGACAGCCCGTTGCCCGTTTTGGCAGTTGATGGCCTGCATTTGAAATTTGGCCTTTGATCCCCCGACCGTGTGGGACTCTCAGAGCGTCGGGCCATCACGTGGGATGGAGAAGAGCATGCCCGCCCGGGTCGAATTCACTCGGGGCGGTGATGTGACGCGTCTCCCGGTCGCTTATCAACGCAAGAGGAAGACGATCGCAGACCACCTGGTCACGCGAAACGCCCACGCCCGCTCGATTCAGGGTGCGTTCGTGACAGCGCCCTGCTACGACCGCTGGAACAGCCAGGATGCTCTGCCCTTCGACGTGCTACGATGATGGAACTCTGTCCTCATGCCCTCTGCCCTCTCTGGGTCCTCAGCCTCCTCGGCTTTGTCCGAACTCCGGACCTCTGGCACCTCGCCTCTTCCTTCGCCTCTACTCCGGATCCTGCACTGCCACACCGCAGCTGACCTTGACAGCCCTCCGAGACAGCGACGAACCGCATGTGGCCCTGATCGGAAGGAGTCGGGCGTGAACGCTAAAGCACACCGAGAATGCGCGTCACCATCAGTCAGCCAATTTCGATTCGGGCAGTCTCTGGCCAGCGTTGGATGGTTCCACAGCTCTGCACATCGCCGTGAGCGTCCACACACGCTATCGCCGTCTACAGGGTGCGGGACAGGCAGTGACATCGACAGCTGACGGCGTAGTGGTTGTCCGCGGTCTTGCAGGTCGGTCCGACAGCGCTCCATTGGCCAAACAGCCATGCGAAACTTCGCAAGCACTAGCGGCTTGGCCGTGCATAAAAGAGGGGCCCACCGTGGACTGAGAGCGCCCAACACGCTACACGCACGCACGCAGCGACGATCTGAACACTCGGCATGCAGTTCAAACCAGCCAACTTTTATCTCGGCGTCCTCGTTTCCCTCTTGATCGCCAGCTCTGCGCAGGCGAGCCCCGCTGCGGACAAGGAAGCCAGGGACAACCTATCAGCAGGTCAGTACGACTTCGAGAAAATGTTCCAGAGTTTGTCCAACAAAAGAGAATTTCTAGATTTGTACAGACGCACGGTCGAGGGTTTGGGAGCTTTTGTTGCCAGAGACTTGGGTCAGCGGTGATCTCAATGAACGTCCCAGAGCATTCAGCTGACACCCAGGAAAGAATCTGTAGAGCGCAGCGGGGAACAGCCCTCCGATGACATAGTAGGTGAGTACGATCCCAAGGATGTTTTTGAAGTTTGGCTGACACCAAGGAAAGGGGTTGTCCATAGTGACCTATGGAGACGCGAGAACACAGACAATCCCTGCCACGATTTTTTGTGTATTTAACTGGCTCAGCCTACAGGCAGTGTCGCTGAGCGGGTCTGTCAAGTCGTGTTGCCTTCCGCCACTCGGTTTGTCCTGCCACGTTCGAATTGGGGGGGGAGGGTGGCCCGGATCTCTTTTTATTTTGTCCACACTTCCCTGCCACCGCTCCCACCTCACGAGTATACGGTAAACGTTCTCGCACCGAACCCGGTCTCCCGACCGGCACCCATGTACAATCAATATCTATGATGTATGCCTGAACTTGAATTCGTTCCAAAGTTGTGTTTGTTCGTCGTCAAGGCTGGACAACGCCCACGTTCGCGACGCTCGAAACTAGAACAAGGCCCGTGATACAAGTCCTCGAACGTGGGTGTTTTTCGCGGCCTACCTCATCCGATCGGAATCGCGGCACACGTGACATCATCGACGGGCTGCACCTTGTCACGCGCGAGACGCCAGCGCCAGCCCGATCCTGCTCTTTTTTTAGAGCGATGTGTGGCTGATCGTGACATGTGACAGCACCCCGCGTGAGAACCTGATCACGTGAATGCCGAAGGGTGCCGGTAAACAACTTGAAGAACCTCGCGCGCGGGAAGAAGTGACATGGCTCGAGCTCAAGGCACAGTATCGCTTGCACTCCCGGTCGGATGCTGATCCTGAACGCTGAATATTCATAATCATGGCGGTGTCCGCGAACCAAGAAAACGACGAGTCGCAATACAGAGAACTACGGTCGGGTAGCATAAAATACGATCATGCAAGTCACGAGGGAATAAATCAACTCCGCCGTTTGGAATGGGGGCAAGGGGTCCGAAGATGGGCGAGTGATCTGCACTCCTGGACATCCAACCGTGAGCGATGCGATGGCGGTGAGTCGAGACAACTCGGACGTACTGATCACCTCTTCAAGGGAGGACTCTGGGCTGGGTTCTGCCCCACCACCCGAGTCTCCTCCTTCTTCCCCGCTCTGCTCTCCCTGTTTAGTTTCGCCTTCTCCCATCGCTCTTTTTCCCTTGGGTTGCTGTTCCATGGTCAGTTCTCCTTCTCCTGCCTCTGGGTCCCGTTGTTGCCTGTCCGAGGATGGTTCTGTGGGCGTGCATCAACCACAGGAACGTCATTGTGACGGGAGTCGCCCACCTGGTGAGCCAATAGCCCCTTCGTCAACACCCTCCAGCCCCAGATTTGCGACCTCCTCCTCCTCGTCGCCATCAACACGTTCATCTGATTCCTCCGGTTCTCGCACGGCACGTTCAGGTGCGGGGCTGGGTCCTCCGGTCACGTGGTGGTCCCACTCGAGCGAAGGACCAAGCCCGTCCTGAAATGCTTGATCGTCGATCTCGGATGGTCGTCTTTCGGACGCGTCCTCCTCTTCGTGCTCTTCTGGCTCGCCTTGCGGAGGGCTTCCTGCTGGGCCTGCACAACGTCAGTTTAGCCTCCCTCGCTCGAGATGTCCGGGCTCTTGAGGAGCTAGCTCGACATGAAAGGAAAGTCTAGAGATTGCTCACCCTCGATGCCGAGTTCTCTGCAGATCGAGGCCAGTTCCACGGACCCGACGAGCGCCTCGAGCTCGCGGATGGCGAACGCCCTGATGCTGTCAAATCGCCAGCGAGTGGCAAGACGGAGGATGGTGACCCAGTGTTCTGCGGGTTGTTCGGAGTGCGAGTACTCCCTAAAGTTCGATATTCCAGAGAAAGAAGGACGAAACGATCGCGGAAACCGGACATCGGCGGGCGTGTTGTGGATCAGGTCGCGGATCGTCACGGCAAAAAACGAACGGACGACGCCCACCTGCGATACCACACCCAGAGCAGGCGAGCAAACTCTTCCGGCGGTTCGTCGAGGATGAACGGGCTGTCATCCGTGCCAGCCTCAGGATCTTCGCGCGTAGCGTCCGCAAAGAGATCACGAAATGTTTGCGACTCCCGCTCAAGGAATGACCTGTGGACTCTGAAGAGCACGTCCCCTGCCTTTTTTTGTTCAGCCATGATCAGCCTAACAATGGTATTCCATGCTGGATCGAAGACCTACCAAAAACGTGACACATCCGACGTCGCTTAGGTAGTACTCCGGATGATGCTTGATCCGCCGGAATCCGCTCATGGCCTAGGGGCTATTGGACAAATGTCTGGGTGGAGAAAGGAGTGGGAAGAGAAGAAAGAGGGGGAGAAAAGGATGCTGAATGTGCGACTCGACCCGACGCTATCTATAGGGCGGACACGAGCGCCACTTCCCAAAGGGATCTGTCGGGATGGCGTGCTAGATTGTCGCCATTCGGTGCAGATCCTGCGCGAATCGATCGCTTTGCGTGCGCTTCCAGTACAATGCCGGGCGTTCGCGGCGCTGTATTCTGGATTTCCTAGGTCTCGTCCTCGCAGCAGCCTCCATGTTTGCTAGCGGGTGCGCGGTGACGCGTAGCTGACCCATCCCTACAAAGCGGACCCACAAATACCATATCGGGGCGATTGCTGTCAAGTCTGCATTCCTCCCCAGCGACTCGTCGCACATGGTCCCCAGCGTACCTGTGTGTGCCTGTGCGACGTCCAGCTGCGGTCCACAGCAAGATGCCATAACGAGCCAAGTCCTAGTCCTATGAAAGAGCACACAGTGAGGGCGCCGTGCAAGAATTTCACACCATGGATACGCGTTCGCGCTCGTCGGATATGTGGCGACGCATGAAGCACCTTGAATGCCGTTTCCCTCCCTCCTGGTCCTCCGACCATCGTCACCACGCAGACGTCGCGTATTGGATGCCTTGTTTGATCTCGTCCTTTTCCACCCTGTGACCGTATCTGCAAGCTCTGTGCGATGAGTACCGTCCGAGGCATGGTCATACAGCATTGCGGTCTCTAGCACGAGGCCAGCATGACAGGCACCGCATCTCATCTGGAGAGGAGGCATTTTGCACAGCCCGTTCTACGGCTTGGGTCGCATCGACGTGTTCGCCGCTCACAAGCCCGGCCCAGTGCGGCGGAACTGAGAAAGAGGAGATCACCCGAGGCTCATACAGCGATTGGAGCGAGCATGCCACATCTATCGTCGAGTTTTTTGGGTGTCAGCGCTCGGTGCCCGATCTTGCCGGTGAAAAAGGGAACCCAGACCATACATGTCTCCCAGCTCATGATCAGGGCACGTCCCACGCATACCACACAACCCAGTCGGGCATTCCAGCAGTCCACGTCGTCCATCGTAGCCACGCTTGGATCCAATCCACGTGCGTAGACAACATACGGTGCTTCATCCAAGAACTGGAGTCCCAATCGGCCATAGATCGACCCGGTGTGTTCCGAGTCGTCTTCACAGCAGACAGAGCCAGGCCCAGCCGGAATATCGTCTTGGTCGGTATCGCAGCTGGTGAACGTCGTGTGACTACCTGTCAAGACCGAAAGTACTTTTGGATGAGCGAAATCCACGTTGGACACGGCGCAGGCTAGACTGGCCGTCAGCCCCAGAATAGACGGCACTGGTTCAATAGCTTCGAGAAACCCTGCCTCCTTGATCGTCGTGGGCGACATGGATGACTGCCGAGTACCAAGTGAAAATCGCTGGTCGCCCGCCTTCTCTTGGGAAACTAGGAAACTGCCGAACGGCAGCCTTGCCGCGTTGTGTAAACTACGATCTATTTGGTTGCAGCACGACAAGGTCACCGGTCAGCAGTATCGAAACGAAGGAGGAAACAGACCTCGAGGTTGATGTTCCTGTTTCGACATGCCTGGGCAATCTCGGCATAGCGCTCAGGCCATCGACGATCATGGGAAGCCCTACAAAAGAAAAGGTCAGCAGGAAGAGCGACATGCAAATTCGACATTTTAGCTCGCTGTTGCATTCCTGCTTTCCTCCCTGTGAGCTGACCGTCCATTGAATCTCTCCATGGATCGGAACATCCTTTACGAAACAATTTCGCAAACGGACGCGGAGAGAAAACGTTAGATAGTCAAGAAGCACTGGGGGTGGACATGCGACTGGAGGAATCTCGCATGCCTGACCAACGAATAACCAGCTACCCAATCCCCGGGGTTGCACGACCTGAATGGTGACAGAAGAACCACTAGCCGAGACTGACGTCAGAACGTGACCGTTTTACTCCACATTGATGGTATTGGCACCAAAGGGGGGATAGAACCCGTTGCCGGTCGCCTCGGCGTTCGTGAAGGCAGCGGTGGTGAAATTGGCGAGAGGAGCAAGGCCCCCGCCTTGTGCGAAGTCTTTGACAATTCGCTCTGCATTTCGCTGACAAAGCGCGGCAGTGGAGGTGACACTCTGGGACACTGTCTGTCTGTCGTCAGATTCTTCACCATGACATTTCCAGATGTCGTGCAGGAAGCTGTGACGGTGGGTTTGACGACATCTCCACTGGAGGTATCGATTCCCGTGAAATCGTCGGAAGGAGCGGGGTGTCTCTCATACCACATTCAGAAAGAGATTCGTACACCAGAATGCGAAAACACGACCTACCACCGTACGAGACCTATCCATTGAAGAGCGCAAACTTGATGCCGGTCTGAAGAATGGCACTTTTGCATGTGTCCGCGTCGATACCGACCCAGAGAGAGAGGCAACACTGTCATTTTCCACCCGAAGGAGTAGGGACAGTAAACGCTCCCTGTGAAATGAAGCCATACAAAAGTGAGATATGTCGAGCGAGCTGGACGACGAACATTACCCGTATCCCAGATAGCACCAGCCCGATTGTAGCTGTGAACAGTTGCATCTGAGAGTGCACCAGTGGATCGCTGAAGACTGTTGTTGAGCTGCGACATCCTCGTCAACTGTGGGCAACGTGAATGCCATAGAGAGGAAAAGGAATGGCCAGGATCATAGAAGCAAGTGGAACGTTCAAGACGGGGGCGAGAACAACAAAGTGCCAGTCCAAGTTTTTCAACACCACTTGTAAGAAGGAAAAAAAAGAAAGACGTTTCGAACGTGGTTAGCATGCGACGATGAACGGACAAGACTCTGCCACTGCGGTCGCTAACTTGGCTGGACGCCAGGATCATGGTATAGCGGCTGTTGTCGGTCCGCGCTTCCGGTACTACTCTTGGCAGCCAGCCGCTTTGAGTAGAGATGGCGTTCAAATCCGGACATACAGCCCTAATCCGACTCTCCGTTCCCACTGACAAGAGGCTTGTGCATGTCGGATTGTTCGTGCCCTCTTTGCACAGGCAATCTTGTTGATCCTGTTTGTTTCCGATCAGAGCTCCACAATGGTTCAAGTTGTCCGACAGACGTGCATTCGGACTCATCACTTCGTCACAGCAAGCACGCCTCGCGAGGCCCGTTTCCGGAAAATTTACAAGTATCGCAAGCTTGTATAATTTTGTTCTAGTTTCAAGCGTCGTGTCGGACGTGGACGTTATCCAACCTCAGGTGACAACAAACAAACACAACTTTGGAATGGATTCAAGCTTAGGCATACATCATAAATAATTGTACATGGGTGTCAGACGGAAGACTGGATTCGGTGCAAGAATGTTTACTGTATACTTGTGACGTGGCAGCGGCAGTGACCTGGACAGGGAAGAGTGGATAAAATAAAAGAGATTCGGGTCACCCTCGAAAACTGGAGTCCCATTCGAACGTGGCAGAACGATCCGAGTGACTGAAAGTAACGCGACTCGACAGACCACTCAAAAACACTGCCATACGCTCGACCAGTCAAGGAAGTTGGCACTCCCCATGATGGTCAGGCGGGTAAGAGCAGATTTTGTGATCCTCTTCACGACCCTCTTTGTCTGCATCGCGTTCCAATAGGATACTGTCACCCCTTTCTTTGGTGTCAGCCAAACTCCAAAATATCCCTATAATTACTGACTCTCAATATGATCAGAGAGATGTTCCCCACCATGCTTCACAAATTCTTTCCCAGGTGTCAGTAAAGCTCTAGAAGGTTCTTCAGAATCACTACTAACCCGAGTCTAGGGAAATGGAATCCTCTAATGTGCGTTTCGAAATATCTGGAATGTCTCCTTTGTTAGACAAACTCTGAAACATGTCCGAGAAATTGCGCTGACCTATGGATAAGTTGTTTTTATGTTCCTTTTCGATGGCTCCAACGGGGCTTGCTTGAACAGAGCTGGCGATCAAGAGGGAAACGAGAACGCCAAGATAGAAGTTGACTCGCTTGAACTGCATGCCGAGTACTCCAGTAGTCGCTGCGTGCGTGCGTGCGTGTGTGTGGTGTGTTGGGTTTGCTCAGTCCACAGCGGGTCCCTCTTTTATACACGTCTAGGCCGCAGAAGCCTCATGGAGTGGCAATCATCACACCGGTGTCGGTTAAGACTAGAGCAGTGTTCCATTCCTGTTGGTGAGCGGCCTTTTCAATCAGGTACTCAGAAGCTGCAGTACATATGGAGGCCGCGACGCCTCGCCTAGTCGGGAGCCAGAGCTTTGGGAGTGTTTGAGCGTTTCAGCTTGACACATTCTTATTTTTTTCGCTAACGTTGACAGTCGGACGGTCCCCCCCCTCCCTGCATTGCCGCCCAGGTCAGTGGAAAATTGAGTACTGAAAGACCTCAGATAACGCCATCACACCTACCTTAGGCATATCGAGTCGGTGCAGGGGGGAGATCCGAGTAGAACAACATGTAGCGCAATCTGCTTCCGACACGGCAACATCTTACCCCAAGGGAGAAAGAGGTTTCAGGTTTCAAGGGCCCCGATGTGCGAGCGTCGATTAAGTAATATAGGTCGTGTCATTCCACTCTTTACCCCTGACGAGCTTGGCTAGGGATGCATGTGGGCGAGGACAGTGACGTCTGTCAAGCAGATAAAAATAGACCTATCTCTGTGCTGCATAGCGATCAGAGGGGCGACAAAGTAAGGTAAGGTCAACCACTCACAGCAATACGATACAGGACACGCTAGCTCCCAGACCGGAGGACCGTTCGCGCGTGGACGTATGTTGATCTAACTCGCCATAGGTACACTCGTGGCTCCATGGAAGTCAGAGAAGCGCATGTCGCTCGTCAATGGCTCAAGGGATGGCCCAGAATCCGTCAGCACGCATTTATCCACATGGCTCTGGTCATGCTTGAAGGGCTCTCCGCGTGACCAAAGCGACAGGACCATCCTGGAAATCCATGACGCTGATCCAAGCTGCTCAAACTGATGCTTGATGTCGTTGTCACGAGTTTGAGTGACAGTGGAACGCTCATCGCAGTGATTCCGCCTTCCTCGGATCGCCATAAGTGTGGGGTAGACCACAGTTGTCATCGGGCCAACGCGTTGTCCAATACGGATGTTCCCCACATTGCTGCAAGGTCTAAGCCTCCCTTCCCGCGATCACCCCGATTTGTAAGACAAAGTTCGCCAAGGGGAGCTTTCTACTTTTCCTCCTTCACCACAATAGTGCGACAGATGACCGCGACAACCTCGATGAGTGCTAAATTTGGTGAGCAAACGTATGAGTTGCTGCGAAAAGAAAGGACCTTGACAAGCAGACAACAACTCTCAACGTCTCCAGGGACCTGCTCGCGCCCTGCCCTATCCGGAAGGCCAGTCAACATGGCGTCATATAACGGCAGAGGCAGGCGAGAGTGATTGGACTGTGCAAGATGAGCGTGGCAAGTATAAGTGAAGATGGTGTTTACATTCGAGCGAGCCTACCCAACAGTGGGAAACGTCAGGTTATAAATGAGGGTTTAGTACACGCACCACTCTGGGCATGATCATCGCAGCGTCTTCGAATCCGCGGGAGCAGGATCGACCAGGAGATCTGTGGCACTGATCCGCATCGCTTCCAGCTGCCCAACCTGACACTCGAGGTTGCCGCTGCTAGTGGATGTATCAGTAATTGGGCACTGTCACAAGTGATCACCACAACTCCTCACCTGGATCGCTAAAAGTGCAGTCGATCGCAATCGGGGTACGAGCCTAGGCGGTGTCGTCGATGCGCACATTACAGGCGTTGTTGCGAGTTCCGGCTTCCGATCTCCCCGGCCGCAGACCACTCTAATTTCCAGGGCGAAGTTGGTCAGGAGGGCTTTATATTTGTTTTGACTACGACGGGACGCCAGTGGATTCACGGGTTACCGCACTACATGAACGAGCCTTGTGGTGGCAGGCAGACTCTGACCCTCGTCATCCTTTCCGTTCCAAATCCAAGTGGACTTGGTAGGACTCACCAAAGTGGCACTGTGTGACCGCAGAGGATCTCATGAATGAGTTTGCGAAGGTGATGTTGTTTACAAACGTTTTCTTGCAGGCGTCGCTGTGGTTGGCCTGTATGCACAGCCACTCGGAATTTCCGTGCTGCGCTGAAGGCTCTTACACAACACAGAGTTCTACCAAATCCATCCTGCTAGGGTGAAGCCAAACCTCACACTTGAAGTAGAGAGGGTGTAGGAGCCTGGAGTTATGGATTCACCGAGATGGGAGCCTGAATATTTGGATGTAGTAAAGTCACGTGAATGGTCGATATTTACGAGGCTCGCAACGCTTCCGTGTCTTTGTTTCCCTCAGGAACTTTTTGTAATGTCAGCCAAACACTGGAGCATTCTTGGAATCGCGCCAACCTGGCGCTGAACTTTGATCGTACCCTCCTTTGCTGCGCTTCACGGTGTCTTTTCTGGTGTCGGTCAAGCTATGGAACGTTCTCGGAATGGTACACGTCATGGCGCCGTTCACTGCTCATCCAAAATCGTAGGACCCTCGGCGCTGCTGGCTGGCCTACATCTTCCCCTTCGTCACTGTTCTGTAAACCATTGGCTTTCCCACAAGCAGAGCCTCCGAATCCACCTCCTAGGTGGGCTCCTCTCCCAATCATGCTCAACGATTCTCGAATTACACGTCTGCTGTCTATGCGATGACCGCAACTTCCAGAATCTGTTCATCCGACACCACCTCAAGTTCTCGGTGCAGTTCATTTCGTTCGATGGCCGCGGGGAATCTGATATCCCAGCACTGTGATCGTCTGGATAGGTTCTTCAGGCTGTAGAACCCGTGACTCTAGTGGCCAGAACTTCAACATCCATCCATCCCTCAGCACTGCGAAAACGTGCGTTTTCACTTCATTGTCGTCGAACAGACTGAACCAATTCTGGATGACATCAGGCATGAATACGAGAGCCTAGGTTTCTGCCCGAAAAATCCCACAAGAGGTGGTTCGTATGTAGAAAATCGAGGCATGATAGAATGCATCATGCGATCGTACAGCACGACACTGACAATCAGGGTTCTTTTTCCCTCAGAGCGTGTCGAAGATGCAAGCTCTCCGGGTTTCACAGGAGACCGACTTTGGAGTTCGTTCCGGTCGCCTCCATCGCAGCCGATAAAGTACCCCGAAACTGGTACAAGATCAGCACAAAAACGAGGAGAATGATCGCCGGAAGGGCCACACATATAACTGTGGTACGCATTATTGATGGCGGATGAACGTCCCGCACCACCGTCGGTAGGCAACCGAGACATGCTCAAGCTCGAATGGATCCTTGGTCTAGGAGCCAATTTGCTCTCGCCCGTTTGGGGCGGGGCCCTGCCAGGTATTTAGGTACGCAACCGTGGCTATCTCGTCCCCCAGGCTGATTCTGGCTTCTCCGCTCTACAAGAATGGCATGTTGTGCGCTCGATACGCCACTGTCGCCACTCGATATGTGCGTCTCAGACGGCCGCCAGGGACGCAAGAATGAACACAGGCCTTGATGTATCGGGCGTTTTGAAACTTGGCGCCGCCCCTGTACTGAAGTGCGAGCGAGCTATGTTGTGAGCGGGCTCCGAGTTGAAACTACTTTATTGTTCTTGTCTGCTCTTCAAAGAGCTCCAGATGTCTGGTTCCATCTTGGTTTACCTGCGATATGCGTGGTGCGATATTTCCAGGTGCACGCTCGACGTCTACTCCAGTATTACAAGGCCGTGTCAGAGAAGGCCAGGAAGTTCAGATCACCGGTGCTTGTTGAGTGGGTTATAGAATGATGAGCCAAGTTGAAACAAGAAACGCTTTCGAGAAACGTAGTCCTAAAGCCTCATCCCTCTTCCTCTCGTCACACAACATGACATCTGGTCCGTCAGCCGTCCAGCGGGCTCCGACACTCCCTCTGAATCCAATTTTTACGTAGTTTTCTAGCCTCTGTTCCATCCGACAACTCATGGTAGTCGTTCCCCAGGTTGCCCTTGGGTCATTCTCTAGTCCACTTCCCGAGCGCATCAAGTGTCAGTGATAGGGTGGGTGAAGCCCTTGACCGTTGACAGTGATTCCCTATGATGGGTCAATACAACGCCAGTTGGCTCGGTCTCCTCATTCCAGGCCAGGCGCTCCGGGGACTGCCACCATCATGACACCGGGTTAGCGGTGCATTGGCGAAGACGCTGACTGGGCTCTGAGCTGGATAGGGCTGCATCTCCCAAGTTCGTGGTGTCTCCCGAGGACGTCCGTCTCGTTTTACGCCCAGCGGTATTGACTAGTGCTTCTGTAGCGGCGTCGGATCGGATGCGTTGCTACTTTAGCAGGTACAATCCTGCCCCCAGGGCGACAAGCAGGAAGTTCTCCCGATCGTTCTACATGGCCAGCTCATCCGGGCCATCCCTCTCGTCCGGAAAACCGAGGTGGGGAGTTGGAGGCATGCCACCTTTCAACTCGATGTCTCTCTCGCGTTTTCCAGGATGGAGATCGGATGCGATGCTGGTCCATGGATTGAAGGCCCCACGAAATGTCGACGATTACACACGGGACCGGCACAAAGGCCGAGTTGCCCTCGGAATCGCCACCCGAAGCCGTGAGCGGGCTTTCTCAGAGACACGTGCGTCGTCAGCCACACACGATCACGCCACGTCGCGCAGGGACGGCCCCCAAATCGACAATCAAATTGCCCGTTTTGGCAGTCGATTGCCACATCGGTCCTGCATTTGAAATTTGCCGTTTGACGCCCCCTGTCTTGACGAGGCTGCCCCTTTTCGCCGGTCCCTACTGACCAGCGCAAAACGTTCGCCGTCGTGCTCGCTGGTCCACGGCATTCATAAGAACTGTTTTGATATGTCTGCTGGGAACAGTCGCGTCGCTTGGGCATGGGAGTAGGCGACGATCAGGCCGTCGACGAAAAGGCCATCGAGACGAACGTGGGTGGACATGCCCCTCATACGAACGAACGCCTTGGAGAATAGCACCCATCGCAATGCCAACTCGTATCAGACCAGCAGTGGAGCTGACGCGTTTCTGGGTCGCGCGAGTGCCCCGTGAGAACAAGAAGATGGCGAGATCAGGTGCGCCTTGTCACGCGAAACACCTGGCTCTGATACAGCATAGCCTGATTCAGGGCGCGTTCGTGACAGCGCTCTGCTCGTTGGCAGCGATGGTGGCTGACCTTGACGGCCCTCCGTGGCGAACCGCGTGTGAACCTGATCAAAAGGGAGGACGTGAACCCAGGCCACTGAGAACACGAGTCACCGTCAGCTAGCAAAGTTCGATGTAGGCAGTTTTTAGTCGGCGTTGGACGTTTGCCTCTTTCCTGACGCAAACGGGTTTCATAGGTCTACAAATCACGGTGATAGTGCACACGCACTACCGCCATCTACAGGACGCGGGGCAAATAGTGACATCGACAGCCCACGACGTGCATGACTGCAGTGGTCGTCAGCGATCTGCAGGTTTGACTGACAGTGCTCGATTTGCCAAATAGCTATGAGAAACTTCCGCGTCATGTAAGGACTAGCGTCTTAGACGTGTATACAAGAGGGGCCCGCTGTGGACCGAGAAGGCCCAACACACACAGCGACTACTTGAGTACTCAGCATGCAGCTCAAACTCGTCAACTTTTGTCTTGGCGTCCTCGTTTCCCTCTTGATCGCCAGCTCTGTGCCAACATGCCCCAATGCAGCCAGCAATCTTGACAAGAAATACGGGAACGACACCCCAGCTTGCGGCTGGCGAACTCCCTGATCCCATCGAATCGCCAGCGGGTGGCGAGACGGAGGATGGTGATCCAGTGTTCCGTGGGTTGTTCGGAGTACGAGTATTCCCTAAAGTTCGATGTTCCAGAAAACGAAAGACGAAACGAACGGATGACGCCCACCTGCGATACCACATCCAGAGCAGACAAGCAAACTCTTCCGGCGGTTC